>JAGKTI010005503.1:0-26470 GCA_018397915.1 Birgus latro | reverse complement strand
TCTTTGTCTGACAGATGAATTGTCGAAATCTGTATGCCACATTTCAGTCATACATAAGAAGTTTCATAACAAAGAGATAAAACACGACACACACACACACACACACACACACACAGACGGGGGACCATGCGAAAAACACTGCACCTTTCTCGCTTCCTTCGCAAGGGTAATAGAAGTAAGAGACAGAGGAGAGGAGGAAGAAGCGAGCTGAGGCGAGATGGAGTTTGAAGATGGGATGCTGGGTGGTTCTCACGCCCTTCACCTCCGTCTCAGCAGCCTCCTCTCCACCTCTCACCTGGGGTTGTAAATCTATGTGTGTGTGTGTGTATGAGAGAGAGAGAGAGGGAGGGAGGGAGAGACAGAGAGAGAGAGAAAAGGTAAAGAGGGAATCACATGCTAAGAAACGAAAAGACGAGTGAAGGGAAAAAAATTACGTGTCCATAATTATTCTTGTCGAAAATAAAAAGGCTTTGAAGAAGATGGTGTTGTGGATGGCGAGAGATTTGATCGTTATTCTGTATCATCATATCTAAATTTCCACTGGTAGTATGAATATTACCGCTAAAAATGTTCTACTGTTAATATAATCAATGTAGTTATATTTACAATCACTGTTTTGGGGATTATGGGTTGTATTATAATCTTCTGCTTCATTTTAAACATTCAATTCAAATTCAAATGGAAATCGAAGAGATAAGAGATTAATTATGGGAAAAAAGCGAATATTTAAAGAAAGATAATGCGAAGGAGAAAACCACGCAACAAAGAAGAAACACAGAAGGAAGTCGCCAAGATGATGTACAGGAAGTGAGAAATCTAGAGGGCGGTGAATGAGAGGAGAGGAAGAGGCAGAAAAAAAAAAAAACACTCATTTGTCCATCCCTCCTCTCCCGTTCCCATCTTCCTTCCCCTCCCCCATCCTCCTTCCTCTCCCCATCATCCTCACTTTCTCCATCCATTCTCCTTCTCTCTATCCATTCACTCTTCCGCATAGTCTTCTCCCTGATCCACACTTTCTTCCCTTCTTATATCATCCTTTCCAGTCTTCCCCCCACCAACCTCCCTCTCCCCATCCATTCTCTCTCTCTCCCCCACCATCCCTCCCTCACGCATTATCGTCCCTCTCTTTCATCATCTTCCCCTTCCCAAATCATCCTCCCCATCTTCCCCCTCTGCCTCCTCCCATGCGACCTCTCACGCCCCTCTCCGTGATCCCCCAGCCCACGACCTTGCCGAGAGGGGTGTAAGGCGGTGGCAGGGATTGTGATGGCCCGGGTGAGTCTTGTGGCTGAACGGCTTTAAAATAATGAAAAAAATCTGCCCTAAGCCAAATACAATAGTCTGAATAACAAATGCATCTCGTAAGGGTCAAACCAAGAAATGTCAATCACTGAAACAGAAATACGATCAGCGACAGGTTAATTACTGTTTCTTACTTTTTCACTTCCAGACAGTCTCTTTAACCCTAAGCTGCGATGATGCCTTCTTTGTTTTTATGTTAGTTCGTTGCTACCACCATGCGGATATTAATCAGCCCAAAATGAACCTTCTGAATGATGGAATTTAAAAGCCTCTTTACTTCGATGACGTCTGTATTTTTTTTATTTATTCTTGCCTCCATCACACGAGTTTATTCAGTTAAAGATGTCTGACTAAAGGGGCACACACACACACACACACACACACACACACACACACACACACACACACACACACACACACACACACACACACACACACACACACGTAAACTGGTGAATAACTGGAATGAAAAAATGAGGAAGACCACAGTGTATGAGTGTGGGCGTGGAGGAGACCGATGGCGTGTGGGAGATAAAGTGAAGGACGGGGAAGGAAGAGGGGATAAGGGGAGTAGGCGGGAAGAAAGGAGGTGACGTGAGGGGAAGAGAGAGGGATGAAAGGTAAGGTGAAGTAAGGTGAGGTGAGGTGAGTGTGGCGTGTCAACAAGGGGCGGATATTTAGCCAAACACCCTCCCCGCCATCTGGCTGCGGGCGGTGCGGCAGTGAGACAATGCACCAATCATCCCACCCTGAACACTCCGTGGAAGCTACTGCGAACACCCATGAAGGCAGATATGTATGTATGTATGTATACCGACAGACAGATAGATATAAATATATGTATACATGCATCATCATAATCATCTTCATCATTTCAACATATTTTCCTCAACGAAGGGGTGAGGTAAGATAGATTTAGAAAGCAAGGAAAGTAAAAATACGACACAGGAAGATATATTCAGCAGCATGGGGGGCATGCCCAGTAAAATGACCCAGACACTCAGTCAATCACCATTCAAGCCTCCGAAATCCTGACTCTACCTCAGAGGCCTTATCATCCGCACAAATTATCAGGTAGTTTTCTTGTCAGATGCACTTTATATTAGCTATCAGATGAAGCCAGTATGACGACAATCAACTTATAAGACAGGCCAGACCATTATGACATGCTTCTCAGTACATAACCCATCCATTCAACTTGATCCTAATCTCGTCATTTGCAACTCCTCTCTTTCTTGCACTCATATACCATACCCATCCATCTTCTTATTGGCCTACCACGCTTGCTCCCACCTTTACGTTCACTCAAATATACCCTTTTTCATTACCTTGCTTACATCCCCTTTTCACCACCATATTTACAGCCATTCTCTCCATATGACAATACATGCTAAGCACATTCTTCACAGCGTTTATGAATCACGCTGTTCCTTATCGACTAAACATTCTGTATAATTTATGTACCAAAAAAAAAGAAAATCCACTGTTCACCAAAGTCTCACACCGGTACATTAATGTAGATATTAAAACACCTTCATGTAAATCTCTTGCTGCCTCCGTGCTCAGACCTTTGCTTAGCATCAAGACCATCCAGGCATAGCCTAGAAAATCACATAGTATTAGTCAGATGGTCCTTCCCTCAGTCTTGAGAGTAAGAGTGCGATCATTAAACGTTCTCTGTGGATTAATTACTTTCTTCAGTTACAGACAAGGGATGTCTTGCTCACCATTTAGCACAAGGAAGTGTGCTTGTTTGTTCTGTGAACAAAATTTATTCCGATCCTTTTTTGTGAACGAAATGAGGAAACTCTGGTGAAGACTTTGTTGAGCAAGTTCCCCCAACTACTTTACGAAATTCAAGGTGACAAACCTTCTCTGTCCAACATGCTCCTAATAGCAATGCTGTTTACAGAACTCATGCAAATAAGTTCAGGGACTCATAAACTTGCATTTGGCTTGGACGCAAGCATGAAAATATATGTCCTCGTAGATCTGCCTTGGTCCACGCACACGCATACACCGGCCTCACAGCACACACAAGTGACACGATTTGTTTTTGTGCAGCGGGTCTGGGAAGGTTACCCAGACATACAGTGTTAATCAGCGGTCCAGCCATGCCTGGGTGCCACTCCTGTGTGTGTGAGAACCTTTAGCGCACCGGCGGCCACCTTTGCTGAGCTGGCCACTTGGTATAGTCACTGGGCGGAGGCTTGCTGGCTCTATTATACTAATTGAAGCGTTTGGCGGACACCGTTATGCTGGCCCAATTTATCTAGCCCTTGTCTGCAATATCTCCTAGACTTAAGGAGCCTGCGTGCAACCGTAAGTGCTCCTATATATTAACAGTGACACAGGTGTTGTAATATTTAAGATGCATAAAGGATATTCACCTTAATGTACTAAGGTTTTAATTTTTATTTTTTTATTTTTTTTAATGAGGGTAAAAAGATGTTTATATCTGCTGCTGTCATTTAAGTGACGATATTTATGTTCTTTGCACCCTTCTAGTGGCATTACCATTAGCTCTTCACAGCCATTAAAGAAAGTGCTGTAGTATAATATACCGCATTAGTGTTTCTGCGACACGAAGGCCATCCACAGAGCGCTGTCAGTAGCGTCTCAGAATACTACTTACAATAATGAAAGGTGGCAGCAATAAGTCACACTGAGAACGCTGATTTACGACATCGCCATTTTGATAAACAGACCCTCTGGTACACAGCTATGCTTGTGCTGGCATCCACGTTCATTAAATTTAACATGGACAGACTTAAAGCAAAATCCAAAAATACTCCTCAGTTCCCCTGTTCATTTATTAGAGTAACGTCGAAAAAAGGAGATAATTAGTTGACGTGGCACAAACAGTATATATATTCAACAACTCACTTGACTTGGGAGAGAAGGGCAGAAAAAAAATAAGTAAAAAATACAATTTATTACGTGAGAACAAGCAATGGCTCATCATTATCTCGAGAAATCGGGTCGGCTAATTTCAGATGCACCGCTGCCACATCCATTTAGCATAATTGGAAACAGCAAAAACTACGCATAAACAAAAGATGAATTTCAATACTCTCATTGCCCCCTCCCTCCCGCTCTCTTAGCCGCGCACACAACTAATCGTGCCCAGACATAACTCCCGCATGTAATTGCAGCAATTAAGTATCATGTCCGTGGAACTACGAGCCGGCATTATGAGCTTGTAATTAATCTGAATGAATTTGGGAGTTAATGAAGGCTGGCGGGATGGGGAGGAGCGAGGAGAGGACGGGGTCGCCTACACTGATTAATACCACACCTGGCGGCTCACCTGGCCAACACCCCGCTATTAATTACAGCTGAAGCTCATATTCATAAAACAACTCACGATCGGATTCCTCTCGTTACTAAGATCTGTTTTTGTAGGAGAAACAATGAAAAGGGATGGCAAAATATCTCCATGTCTCGTGTTCTTCCTGGGGAAAAAAATTAAAACTGGGAATTGCTCGTAAGTTTGGATGTGAATCGGTAAATTACAGTCTACTCAGGGGGTCAATGACTACGTATCACAGTTTACACAGTGGGGCCACAGACCGTCCAGGGTATACCATATACTACCAAGGGGGAACAACAGACTTCCCAAGGTGCACTACAGAGTACAGCCTATCCAGGGGGCACTACAGACTTGTTAAAGGGAAGGAGCACAGACTAGCAAAGACAGGAAAGACCACAGATGAGGAACATAGACCTAGATAAGTAAAAATGATATAGAAAAAAAATGAGCGATGAGCAGGGGCCACAGACAAACAAATACATAAAAACTGCGAGGAATGAAAGGCCCCTGACCTCACTGACCTTATATTCATAGGATAATGTACCGCCTTGTTTATGTGGCCAGGGTGAATGATGACTTATCCCCACAATACACTGACATCTCTTTCATTCTTTCCTGTTACATCAAGACGGTTTTACTCAGCTCAATCGAGACCTCTTATACAGTGAAAGAGCTAATGAAGGCGATATCTAAGCCCTCCAGTTCAAACTCTCCTAGGCAGAACGAAATTGTCTGGGAGAAGCAAAAACAAAAGAATTAATACGTCTTGGCGCTGCTGGGGTTAACTCCTTCACTATGAGGGGAAATTCTTGCCCAACCTGAATATAAGTCATTTTCAAGTAATAGCAAGAATAAAGAAAAATAAAGACGTCATTTTATTTATCGTTTCTAATCTCTTCGTTGCGTGAGGTTTTTAATAATATAACAATTTGGCGGTAAGAAAAAAACAATAAAAGATATTATTACGCTGAAGAGGTTAATGGTAATGTTTCTAACCCCTTCACCTCGAAATCTCCTCTCTAAATTGAACAAAAATCGTCTGGCGGTTACGAGAATAGAATAAAAAACGAGGTGGTTTGTGCAGGTTAAAAGTGATGGATTAGGCGTGTCATGGCAAAACTTTCATTTAAGGTTCGTAGGCCAGGTTCATTATATATATATTTTTTATTTCTCACGCGTCAGTATATCACAGGCAGCAGCTTTCATCAAACCCGGAAAGGCCAGAAAGATCGAAGATTAACCACCCCACTACGAGATGCGTTGTGCACTGAAGGAAATCGTCTGCAGGCAGCGAGGATGAAACAGAAATAAAAGTATCGTCGTAATGATGAGGCTAAGAATTATAATTTTGGTAAATATTAGCTCCTCTACTTTTTGAAGGCATAACTATACACTAACATTAATACCTGGAACAATTTTAAGCGTCTGAAAGAGCCAGTAAAATCGAATATGAAAAGATTGCTTGGTGCATGTCGGCAAGATCCAGGGAACAGATGTCTGGGCATTACATGTCAGCTCCGTTACATATTTTCCTGTAGTTATGCACTGCATTTATTCCTATTTTCATGCGTTACACATTTTCTGATATTCCTACTTTACTCTTATCACCCACATCTAATTTCAACATACCAGGAAAAGTCACTGCGATCGAACGTGAGGGATGGAGAGAAAAACAAATCCTCGTTTCTAAGCCTTTCAAGAGGTGACTTTCGCTTTCATGTCCGCCAACAAGGCCATTCAGTTTCATGGAAGATTAATGATGCTTCACGCCAGGCCGGGGAGTGGCACCACGGGCCTAAACAACTTTCGAATTTCCGTCCTCCAGCTGATTGTAAACACTGTCGCTCTGGAATATTAAGCACGATGGACCGGAATGTGTAGACCTTTTTGTCTTGATTAACTAGATTAATCGATAATGTCTGTATGATTTTGGCAAACGTAAGTGATCGTGTTCTTCAAAGATTTACGGTAATTTTAAAGGGGCCGGAGTGTGTCTGGGGTGAGAAGGGATGAAGGTGTTCACTGTTCAATGCTGTGAGGTCCTGGGAACTAGAAAGGCAAATCAATAACAGCAATAACCCCGTCGAGCTGTAAGGCGCCTGGAAATCAATAAACAGGCACGCATGTTCTCACTTTCAATCACAACCTTAAAAACTGTATTTTCGGCAGCCAACCAGAAGCCACACGCGAGAAGCAACGCGGCGCTGAACTACAAATGACAGTACATTACCGCAAAATCGCGCCGTAATGCGCCGTCATCAGACATAATCCCCGCCTGACAATGGCCACTGAATCTCGGGTGGTGTAATCCCCGCGGGTGAACAAGCAGGGGCTGAGTGGCTGAGTTACTGGACAAACCACAATGAGGCTCAGCAGAGTTATGGCCTCAGTGAACTCCGCGTCTTGACGGTACCAGGGGGTCTCTCTGGGGGCCTTCGATGGTGGGAGATTGAACTGGGATTTTACACACTGGCGGTACTAAGATTTTTTTAGCCACATAACTCTGCGAACCGACGGAAATATCAGAACTCCTTAAACTAAGAATCCTCCGTTATTTTTTCTTACTACCGCCAAACTATTTACTCGGCTTCCCGTCCTGTAAGGGTTAAAAACATTGTCCACTAACATCTACAGACGTGAGATATCTTAACCATTTCAGTCTGACTATCGACAAACGAAAATTATGCAGTTTAGGAGAGGCTCTCGGTCCTCTCATGGTTTAGCGAAAATACTTTTGACAGTGATCGTATTAGCGCGTACACAAACAAAAAAGTCGAGAAATGGAGTTAACACAATGTAAACTAAACTTGCATATCAAATTAGACGAAATCTCTTGCAAGACAGAAAACTCCCTAGTCAGTTGGGATGAGCTTGCAGTTACGCCAGTTTACGCATGAGTGTCTTTGCCAGCAGGTGTGCGAAATGAGGGTGCAGCAAGTCCATTTTAGAACACTCCTTTTGGATGTTATATTTGCTATTAATTCAATCCCCTTAATTTTAGGTGAAGTCTTTTTTAGCTTGTTATTTCTGTATCTAAATGATTTTTTCGGCTTAGCGGTGCTCTCTAATACAAAGGGAGGCGTTATTTAGCCTTCTACGTCTAAAGGAGTCTCCTTACCTAAATAGAGTCGTCTAGATATGACAGGTGTGAAAAATGAGGACTGCCTATATAACCTGTATAATGCAACGTATGGAAAACATGAGACTGACAACCAATGTGTGCGAACGCTAGGTAGTATTTTGGAAGTCATCCCTGACATACAGTAAGGCCTGGTCTACAGTGAACGACTGTCGCAAGAAAGTTGGCAGAAAAAAAAAAATCCTCCACTACACTCCCGTAGACGTCTTTCTCCGTCACAACAATGCAGACATATTTCTAAATTCGCTATGCAAATTGTCTCCATGGTGATTTTACGATCGGTTATCTGAGTGGGACAATGAGCGTCCTTGGCAAACCCCCCAGGGAAAACAAATGATGCGCCATCGCCAAATCAGCAGGTCTCCGCCAGGCAACCGTCCACCAACGTGATTCGCAAAACAGCTGAGTACAGTTTTCTCCTCGTTACTAGGATTTGCTTTTTTTGCAGGAAGAACAACAGACATTAAAAGTATCCACGGTCTCTTTTTCGTGTCCATCTTGCATAAAACACATCACAGTTACGGCAGGGAATGGATCGTAAGTCTGTTCGTGAATGAGCGTACTGAGCCACGACCAGCCACCTCGACCCAGGGATCATCCCCAAATTCGTCCCTCCCAAATTTTAGTCCCCTGCCTTGCTTGGCCTGCCACGACAGCACCACGACCTGCTGTCTCTATCAAATCCGGCAAACTACTAATAAAGCAAACATGAAACCCTAATTTAATCAGTATCTATCAGTGTAATTCGGATTTTACGCTCCTCATGGAAAAGTTTACGATCGACCTCGTAGGAGTTGCGTGCCTCCATGATGGCTCCTATTTCTGCGAGTTGTAATCTATAATATCAAGAGCACTGACTGCCCCGACTTCTTCTTAAGCCGGTTCCAGGCAAGTGTTATTCTCAAACCGGTCGTCCACCACGCAGGCTCTCAAACCTAAGACTAGTGATTATCATCGTACGGGAAACTGAGAATGTTCGCGGGCCCTCTGCAGATTCTTGTGATCCGGTCCAGACAGCGGTAGGCGTCTTCGCTAGTTTATGTCCTCGTTGCCTGAGTTCCGAGGGTGAAAGAAATTGTGCGCAGATGCAGCGGAAAGTACCCCCATAATGCGAAGGGAGTAAAATGTTCTTAGCAGGTGCGTTGGAGTAAGGCAAATGGCGTTGGTAAATACCCTGTCTGTCTCTTTGTTCACGGGAGAAAATTCTAGTTCCACATTTACGCAGGTGCATTACAACGGACACCTATTGGAGGCAGAAGATGATGCTAGAAAGTGTGTTAATTTGGTACATGAAGTGTTTAGGCTGAAGAAGGCGGGTACTGTCCTTACAATACAACAGGCAGACACTTAGGAAACCAACTTCTTAGGCGGTGAAGAAAATTCAGCCAAACCTTCTCCAAACCTGTCTGTAAAAACATTATATCCGTTAACCAAAACCTTCTCCAAACCTGTCTGTAAAAACATTTTATCCGTTAACTGTTTATCCGGCTGCTCGCAAATTACGTTAGGGAGATGATGGCAATATTGAACCAGGAAAGGGTGGGGAGTGAGAGGGGAAGGTGTAAAAAATTAAACTGTTGAGCAGGTATTGTCTTTACCTATATACGGAAACCTGGAACCAGACAGCGTGTGTTGTGACGGCCGTAGGGCTGTAAAAATCCCCCACGATGTGCCCGGCTGCGGATCTCGGCCAGTGGAAGTGGTAAGACCGGGTACGAAGTCATTAAAATTTCGAGACTGACAGTTCTGGCCCTATAATTCTTGACACTGAAGCCTCTCCCCCTCTGAATAATGAATCACGTGTCGCCTTCACGCTCCTCATCCCTCTGGGCTGGAGCAGGTGAGTGAGTGAGATGTTGGGTAAGTGATGCGCCAGGGAGGTGTTGCAAGGGTGGAGAGAGACTGCTACCTTGGCCGCTTCTTCACTACCACAGGAGTGAAATGTTGCTAGGAATGATAATACGGATAATCTGACAAAATAATGGATACGAGGAGAGTGAATAAGAGACTAAGTGAATAAGAATATGAAAATGGAATGACAGGCCATGAAATGAGGATATTATGACAAGGGAAGAGAGGGGAGAAAGGACGTTTGATAGGCATGTCCTGAGTAAAATCATCTGGAGGTACCACAAATGATATATAAGACTTAATGGCAAAGAAGGAGTTAAGTTAAACATATGTACATCGGAAATAACTGCAGTAACAAACCAGCTTGAATGAAAATCATTTGAAACCCTTTTGCTACAATGAATTACAGAATCTGAATAAAATAAATCGTCCTTCGTATGCTGGAAAGAAAAATGAAGTTCAATATTCATAACCAAAACAGTAGTCAAATCAGCTTTTAAAATTTTTGGTGTCCTAGGCTTCTCCTCTGCAGAGTAAAAGCGTCTGAGAGTCGAAATAAAATGCAATGTAGGCATTTCGCAGCTCAGAGGGTTAAGCTTTAAATTATATTAATAGTGCAGTTAGTGAGGAGGGCTGGTCAAGTGGTTTGAGAAGAGGTCTGCAAAAGTCTGATACTCTCACTGTAGTTAAACTAGACTTTACTGATCTTTCATAAAACCCTCCAACATGTCATAAAAACATCCTCGCTGGTATCATCACAGTAGTTTTTGTTTATATTAATAATGGATGGTTGGCATTAGCGCCGAGATAGTGACATGTGAATGTGTGTATCACGAAGAGGGATAAATGGGCATCAAGAACGGGCTGTCAGGTCTTTGTACCAAGTCGGAGTTCTATAAAGAAAAGAAATACGGACAACGGGAAGAACTCCGAAGACAATCACCAAGAAAATCTGATCTGGCAACATCTACTTGGCGGAGTGAGCACCCAACACGACACAGGAGGCGTTGGCTCGCATCCAGAATTCCAAAGCATTCATTACCGATTCACCATCTGGAGTACGTGGCGGTCAAGCGGGTGGACGAGTGGACTGATGATCATAGGGTCGTGAGATCGTTCCCGACTATTGTGGAGAAAATGCTGAGGATCAGAATATTGTTTGAATAAGTTTTCGCTGTTCT
Organism: Birgus latro; assembly: GCA_018397915.1. NCBI lineage: Eukaryota > Metazoa > Arthropoda > Malacostraca > Decapoda > Coenobitidae > Birgus > Birgus latro. The sequence continues at coordinate 15,684 of JAGKTI010005503.1, read as the reverse complement.
ACGGAAAAAAACAACGGGTGTGGCGTAAAGACAAACCTAGTAATTTCATCAAACAAACCCTAATGGAAGAAAACTTATGCAAAACGTATGGAATCAAAGGCTGAAACTCTGAAGAAGTGTTCCTTATGAAAGTCTGACCAACAGGATAATATTAAAAGGGAAAATTTGAGTGGAACCAGTACTTTAACGGAGGTAGTATCATAGTTGTAGATGAAAATGTTGGCGTCAAAGAAATAGTAGACTAAATGGAAATCTGCCCATTCCCAGGACACCAGGAAGGTCTTAAATGTTGTGAGGTTACTATGTTTTCCAATCGAATAATTTCCGAGCTAAGAGAAGAGGCGGGTGGAGAGCTGCTTTCCTCTCCTTCATCTTAACTGCATCATTACATAAGAAAGACTACTGCGTTTTTGTGATCTGTGTAACTTCGCAAAGCACACACAGACACACACACACGCACACACACACACACACACACACACGTCACCACCCTCTGTCATGCACTTTCCCGGGTGAAAGCCAAACCACGCGGCAAACCCACCCCTCCTGTAAACCCCTTTTCGTAAATCCCCTTCTTGAAAATACCCTTTTATGTTAATCCAGTTCTTGTAAACCTCATCTTGTAAATCTTCTCGTAAATCCACTTTTAGTAAACCCCTTCTAGTAAATCTTGTCAACCCCACTCTTGTCAACTCCTCAAGCACCTTTCCTGTAAATCCCCTTCTTAGACACCTCCTTATTTAATAACTTTTTCTTTTAAACTCCTAAAACCCCTTGTGATCCCCCTTCTTCGATCCCCAGACCATATTCTGGTGAAATTAAGATGCTGTCTATCCTATATTAAACATTATAGTTTAATACTTTCCAGCATACTATTTATATCTTTCTTGTATTAACATTTTGGGTTATATCACTGTGTCAGGCTGTGCAGAAATAAACCGGTAGTAAAAATGTGCTGGGGAGTCGCCTAGGCTAGCGAAATGGCCACAAGAAGCCCTTCCTAACCTTAATGAAATCGTCTGTGAGTAGCAAGAGTAAGATGAAAAAATCGTCATGCCAAGGGGATTAAGAATCCATATGGCTGGAAAGATAAAAAAGAGCTTGAATAATCTCCTTTAATAGGGTAATAATTTTTCTCCTTTATCTTTGCTACCTCGCAACTACGAAGCTAAAAAGAATTCGTAGTAAAGGAGTTAAGGAAATAAGAACCTAATCGTAAGTTGTTCGTAAGATACTTAATGACACCTAGCTACTCCTACGTCACTTTCACCCCCATCCGGTGAAACCCGCCACATTTATGCCTAATCCCGGGTTCCGTTAGCCAGTTCCGTAATTAAATCCTGCGCAACCCTAATCGAATTTATGCTCCGTTAAGCAGTCCTGTTTTTACGTACCTTTTATTCGAGTTCTCTTTCATTCCTCACAGTTCTTCTTCCACTCGAGGTATCGCAGAACGGTGGAGTAATGGACTGGACACGTAAATAGTTTTATATTTTCCTCTGCTGCTTCAGTCTGAGGTATTCTTTCTCGTTTTATTCTCGCTACTGTTGGATGAGAATATTCAGCTTAGGAAAGGGCCCTCAGGGAAGAGTTATAAGAAAAGCCCTCTACTAACACCTTCACTAATATAATGTTCTTTCTGTATCACTCTCGCTATTTTTACACGATTATATTTTGCTTAGAAAAGTAATCAAGGAGGGTAAGAGTTCAAGAAATTATCTCCATTAACACCTTAAATGATATGATGACGTTCTTTCTATTTCACTGTCCCATCCGCCTGACATTAATATCTGACTCAGAGAAGATCTTTTAGGAAGGAAAGGGCAGCAAGCACTCTCCACATAACACCTGGATAGAATGACGTCCTTCACATTTTACTCCAACTCCCGTCTCACAAATTTCCTCAGCTTAAGAAATACCTGCAGTGAGTGTTTGAAGCCATCTCCACTCACAACTTGAACATAAAGGCATCCCTTCTATTAGTTTCTGTTTTTCTCAGACGATTTCCTTCCCGCAGTGATTGTCAGAAGTAATTTCCACTTCTCCTTTACATATAATGACGCCACCCCTCACCTTTTTTGTTCACTCTTCGTTATCATCATTTGGCTTTCTTCAGAGACCTAATATAGTGTAAGGTTTACAGACAATCTCGATTCACATTATCGTTGCCTCAGGTGATAAAGTCGTAATAGTTATGGCTGGCGGAATATAATCATGACTGGTTCACCTTGGGTCACGACCCGAACACTTACGTGAGTTTTCATACCACGGGAGAAATAAAATTATGCAAATCCGCTTATATCTCTTGCACCATCGGTGTAAGGAACGTCAATTCGTTCATTACGAGAATTGTTTTTATACTTTGGTCTCTCAAACGCCAAAGAGTTTAATTCAGCTTAGAAAAGATGTCCAAGACTTTAAAGAATAAAGAGATGGACTGAGCTACGAGTTAGCCACAATACATGCTACTACATTTGTTATGGATCAAATTTCATCATAACACCCTCTCTAAGAGAGATCCTATCTAACAAAATCGTCTAGTATAAGTGTGTTTTAAATCAACTTTGGAAATCTGCAACAATGAAAAGGTAACGTACTTTATTTATACCTAAGTTATACATGGGCAGGTAGACAGACAGGACATTTTCTACGTTCGATGGTAACCTTATTAAAAAATAAATGGATACCTGATGATTCAGGGCAATAATTTGTTACGACTGGATGTAGCCCAGTAGTGTCTATGGAGTGGTTGGAATTTATTGTTTACCCACTGACACTCAAGGGAACGAGACTGATCATTACAGCTTTCAATGTCTGAACAAAACAGCCTAACCCCGGGACCCGACGCTCTTAGGGGCAGTACTTGGGGGATCATCATCATCATCACCATCATCATTATACAGAACAAATCACGCCTCGTAAACAGTACGATTCACCATGCCCAGATTCGGGATGTTCTCAACGTCACCTAAGCTATTCTTGTTTTTCTTCTCCCTTATCCCCGTTTCTCTTTAAGAAGCAAGGACTTCAGCATGTTAACGGTTCCCAGCAAGGCAACCTGCTGAAGTGGTCCAGATGCTACCTTGCACTTTTTTTGGGGGGGTGGGGGGGAGGGCTAAGTATCTAGATAGGTCGCTCGGCATCACCACCAGTGCCCCCACTACATTTAGTCAGATCTCCATTTTCATCCCCTGCACAATCTTGAGCTTAATCCAACCTTCTTCACTTCCTCAATAACTTTAGTGTTCCATGGTACTGCAATATCTGTCAGGGACATACTGTACGTTGATTCTCCAGCGACTTCAGATTGGACTACGGTAGCCAAGCATCAGGCCTTTACGCCAGGATGAGAGTAATGTGTAGTTGTCAACTATCGTTTTATATTTCTTAACTTTTTAAAACCAATTACTTTATTTTTTTGCTCAGCTCCGCAAAGCTCAATTTTGTATTCTTACTTTCTGTAAAGACGAATGCAAGAAGTGATATGGCGGTGTTGTTGTACACATAATGTAGGCCAGGAACTTTGCCAATAGTCTGGCAGTGCTCCACCAGCCAAAATAATTGCCCACCTCTGGCTTAGATGATGCCTATTTTTAAAGCCTGCTAAGACTCGGTAAGATATTTGGAGAAGTTATCATCGTCGGCTCCAACAAACAGGTCTGGCCTCACCGTAGCCTCATTAACATTCAGGCGCATTACAGTCGAGCTAATGTTTCATGCGCTAATTGACGCTCCGGACGTAAATATGGTACACATGTGGAGGTGGCGTCGCCCTGCTGTACAGCCACGAGCAAAACTTAGCTAACTCTTCTCTGTCGGCTGTGGCAGTGGAAGGTGTAGCATGAACTATTCCCTTTTCACCTTAACCTGGCTTAGAGTTTCGTCCTTTTGCGACATAGTTCACTTGGCTGAACGGCAGAAAAAGCCAGTACGACGGCTCTACACCCTATCCATCGCACTACTTCGTGACTAGATCCGTAAAATAGTCGTAATCTATTGCTACAAGCCAACATTCACGACGCACTGATGGCAATTTTAAAGGGTTTAGTGAAACAAGTATACTTTTTGTTAGCAATACGAAATACGCAACAAAAGAGTATGATATGGAATGACACACTTTGCCGTTTGGGGAGACCTGAAAAATATGGAAGGCAGGGCACATCGCTGCTTGAAGATTGTCGGCTAGCTTTTGCTCATGGCTGCACATTGTTATGGAGGACGGGGCGCTGTGGGTTGCCAAAAATTCGTAGCTACTAACTCCTTGTGCACGATGGAGGTAAACGCACCCATTGATCCACTGGGAGAGCTTGACAGTTCATGGACATATTTGGCGACAAGAACAATTCATCTCTTCGGTACGGCGAGGTCTTATTTAATTAAATTCTTGCTGTCTCCATATATTTATGCTCAGTTAAGGGTAGATTTTTCAAAATGTGGGGGTTAAATATAAGCCAGCACAGACCTCTTCATTATCAGTTCATTCAGCTTTGGAGAGATTTTTCATACTGGAAGGGTTAGACTGAGCCTGCACAAAACTTTTCGTTGCCAGAGAAATTTCCTATGGTGAATACAATCGCCTGGAAGTAGCAATAACGAACCTTAAAATAAAAGTCACCGACCAAAAGATGTTAATATAGTTTCTAATCTCTCCAAACCATGGGTCTCTTAGCTGAATAAACTAATTTGGAGTTAATAATCATATAACACCTGTAACTCCTTGTACACGGCGGGCGTTGACGCACCTACAGAATGAGTAGGTGAGTCGGCAGCTTGTGGGCATACTTACCGACAGGAACAATTATCTCCTCCATTTCGACGATGTCTTTATTTTACTTGCTTCTGTCAGATAATAACCCATGCGGCACGATATAGGTAAACACTCCCTCATAGATCGAGTGGTTGGGCTTCACATTTCACGGCCATATTTACCGACCGGAATATATAATCTCTCAATACCATAACATCAATTGTGTAGTATTTCATCTTCTTACCAACCAATGCAATTTTTCTCAGCTTAGGGGAGACTTCTCGAACTGGAGAGGTGCAGCTTTCATTTACCACTTCATTAACAAGAGGTCTGCCATTAGCTGAACATTGTCGTCTAAGAAAAAAAACAGGAGACATCATCAAGCTGAAATTATTACGGTCAAGGAGGAGGCGGGCATCTTGAACTTTCCTGCAAAAAACGTTAGCAAATACTTTTCATTACAGATAACCTTATATAACTCTTGTATTTCCTTTGTATTTAATGCCTGGACGATGCTGGAGGAGTAGAAGTTAAAAGTAATGGTTAAAAAAAATCACGAGCGCCTTTGGAGTGATACATGAAGGGAAAGCGAGTCAGAAAAGCTTTTATATCGTATAACTGATCCCACTTGCACGATGTTGGCCGACATATCAATACCTACATCTCTATATCTGTCTGTCTATCTATCTATCTATACACCGGTAATAAGATAGACAGACAAACAGGCAGATAGATAGATAGATGGACCAACAAGTATAAAGATAACCAGACTGAGAGACAGGTCTGTGAATATACAGTCCTCATTTCAGACGATATAATTCGGCTGAGTTAAACTAAGAAAGCACAAACTGCATATCACACGCCCAGACAATAATTAAGTTTACCATACAAGCCGAACAGAGATGAAGAGATAAGTACGACAGTGTGTGAAAGTTAGCGAGATGAACAAAGCTACTTATACGAACAAATGGGTACAGACAAGTGACCTTACATCGCGACAATAACTAATATGAACACAGACCCAACGAGATAGGCAGCAGATTAGTAGATGTAAAGCGATATAGGCTGACTGAAGACGAGGGAGGAAGAGTGAAAGTGTGAAGTGAGGGTGGGAGAATGAAAGTGATAGGAGGTAAGGATAGTGAGAGTAGGAGATTGCTAGTGAGAGGAGGTAAGGATGGTGATGGTGAGTGGAAGGGATGAGGGTGAAAGAGGGCTAATGGGAGAAGGTGTGGGTAGTAAGGGTGGGACAGCGGAAATGTTAAGGGGTATGGTGAGGGTGAGGCATAGACAATAAGAAACGGTATGGATGGTGAAACTTGGAAAATGAAAGGGAGGATTGGTAAGGATGATAAACGGGGGTGGGTGAAGGTAAGGGACGGTGAAGGGTGAGAAGTTGTGGATTTGAAGATGAACGAAGACACAAGAACATGATTAAAAGAGTAAATAATGAAGGAGGGGGCGTGGATGGTAAGTGTGGACGAGGGGGAGTGAGAGGAGGTGAGGATGGTGAGAGTGACAGAGTGAGGAGGTGTAGGTGATGAAGCTGGGAGAGTGAAAGTAAGAGGAGGTGAGAGGTAAGTGTGAGAGAGTGAAAGTGAGAAGGGGGTTGAGGGGGCTGGGGACGACCTTCACCTCCCCCAAAGCTTGAGTGTGTATAAGTGAGTGAAAGAGTACTGTGTGTGTGTGTGTGTGTGTGTGTGTGTGTGTGTGTGTGTGTGTGTGTGTGTGTGTGTGTGTGAGTGAGAGAGAGAGAGAGAGAGAGAGAGAGAGAGAGAGAGAGAGAGAGAGAGAGAGAGAGAATGTGAAGATGCTGGAGGCCTTTCTCTTAAGGTTGGTGGGCATCTTGTATACCTTTCAGCACGTCACTACAACTTTTGCTTGTTTTATTTATACAACGACATCCCCATAATCCCCTGCAATCACATGTATAAATCAGTCTGTCTTCTTCATAATCGCTCATCGTCTTTCCCCTCTGACGAAGGTTCGAGAAAAAACTGTCCGCTAGTTACCGTTTCTGGTAATTATTTTAGTATGTAATTTTGCATGATCTAGACTGAGTTTGCAGAAATAATTGAAACTGGGTGAGCTAAGGAATATCTCATCGTAGTGAAAAAGTGAACTGGCGTCACAAACGAGGATGCAGCGATAAACGGACAGTACCATCACCGTCACAACCACCACCACCGCAACTCAAGTTATTAACACTACACCGAAAACTAACAAACTCTCCTTCACCACATAATTTTTCTTGTCTGGTGGTAGTATTCAAGGTGATCACGACAATACTAGTGAAAATACTGAGAAGATTCTAAATATGATAGACGAACTTAAACATATTCAAGGGTCCGTGCCATATACAAATTTTTACAGACACTAACATACACACACAATCAGTCGTGGTAAATATAATCAAAATCTGTTTAATATTTTGCAGACAGTAACAGCAAGCACAAATAACCTCTGTCAAGTCTAGAAGGGACCTGGGCGTAGTAGGATAATAAGTCTGGTAAGGTATAGATAATTTTTACGGTCCAGGCTGCATTCTGAATCATAGTAAATCCTCACGCAACCTCTAAATTCCAACCTTACAGCGTGGACGAACGGAATGTTACGACCAGAGAAATTTACCACCAGATAAATTAAGAGGACAAATTCACCACCACCTTACCGTACAGAACGGGACTTACTTCCTTCGTTAGACTGAAGTTATATTTTGTGGTGATTTTTTTTTCTTTGAGGAGAAGGAAGACTTATAATGTACAAAACAGTGTAATTAATTTATCTTGCTTGTCTGCTGGGGAGAGGTGACCATGAGTGAGCAACAAGTGCACTCAACGGGCGAGGTGCATGACCGGGACTGAGGTAGGGGAGGTGGCGAACCCCTGTAAGCCCTTGAGCTGTATTCACCCCACCCCACCCGCCCACATCAACAAACTTACCATCAATTCCCTGCCATTACTGGGATGTGTTTTTTCGTGGGAAGAACACACAGCAGCGTGAAAATCCTCCCATATCTCTTGTTAATACTAAAAACTGAAGCATAATTACAATAAAGTACTGCTGTCTTCAATACTGTCTCCCTCCCCATCGCCTGGTATGCTGATTCACAAACTTACGATCATTTCCGTATCGCTACTTAGATTTCTTTCAGTTGCAGGGACACTGAAGGGGGAGAGCACAGAATTCTCCCACGTTCCTTGTTCTTCTTGCAATAACAGATCTGAGTTACGGGGGGAATAAGGCCACAAGTTTTATTTCTGGAACTCAGCCCTGCACCGCTACCCAACCCCGTCCTCTGGAATTAATTAGCGATGCGGCCCATTACGATAAGAATGCGGAATGTACGGTCAGACAAAAAAAAAAAAAGAAAAGTAAAAAAGAGAAATAAAAATCTCGGACACCTGCAACTTTTGAGGGGTCATATTCTCTTTAGTTTAAGAGGCCAACTAACGTGTTTCTATACTAGTGTACTTTTGCATATTGCACACACTGATATTCACTTTGTTATCTGCGTGCTCTAGGTCGAGTAAAAAAAAAAGATACATTCAGCATACGCTACAAGAGATAAATAAAAATATGCAAAACAAATCGCTAAGAAAGAGGAGCTAGGGAACCTTCTAAGTTTAGGAAAACACTGGCCTCTGCTTGTAGTAACAACAGCCACAACTACTGTATGTTCTTCCTGAATTGGCAAAATTTTCTAATACATCCCACACGATGATAAAATATGCAAGATAAATCACAATGGCAGAAGTGCAACTAAGCTTCCTATGCCAACGAGAACACGGCTCTTAGAACAAGGGAAAGGAACAGCATTACAACACTGCTAAACGCTACAAACCCTAACTCTTCTAAATCCCTCCACTGCTCACCAGAAATGCAAGGTTTCACTCAGGGTACGTAACGATAACTTTTCCAGCCAACCGTGCGCTATCAATAACAAAGGCGAGGTTATCAGCATCCACAATTAAAGGTTACATATTAGAGCAACTCGTAAGCGGTACTTGGGTCGGGTATGTCTCGCTGGGGCCCCCTAATTGGCTGTGCGAGGACTGTAGTTATGCCCCCGCGTGCCCTTCCTTCTGCAGGAGGCTGGCTGGGTCGAACTGTGAGCCCTGCTGGTGATAAGCGCTAATGAAGATGCCTGTAGTCTCTTCTCGCATGTACAGTACTAATAGCTATGTCTCCTCCTCCTCCTCGTTCTTCTCCTCCTTCTCCCATTCTTCAGCCCTCTCTTGCTCACACAGATCTCTTCCTCGTCCTCCTCCTCTTATTTTTCATTTATTTCTTTCACTCAGTTTTAACCTCCACAATTCTTCAGCCTTCCTTCCCATGCCAAGTTCTTTTATTCCTCCTGCTCTTCCTTCTTCGTCTGTTTCCTTCAGCCTCCCATAGGATTCCCCTCTTCCTCCTTCTCTTCGCACTAGCTTTTAGCCCTCGTACACCCAGTTCTCCTCTTCCTCCTCCTTCTCTTCTCTCTCCTTATCCCATCCTTCAGCCGTCCCTCACCCAATCCGTTCTCTTTCCCTCCAGCCTCGCTATCTCTGCAACACCTACTCCTTCTCTCACTCCTACGCTAACTTCTGGTACAACTTTTTCGTATTCTGTGCATCTCCTCCCCATTATCCATATATTCCTTTCGTTTTGTATTTTGCTTCCCCCTTTCGCTCACTTTTAGCTTTAGCATTGTCTTCCTCCTCTCACATCAGCTTTTTCACTCACTTTTTATTTCCTCGTATATTTCCTTGTACCTCTTCCTTCTTGTCTCTTTATTTCTTGCCCTCCCCCTTTCCACTTTAGTTCGTTCTTCTCTCATCGGTTTCTACGCCCACTTTATTCTTCGTTGCATCCTATTACTTCCTAGATTACATTCTCATTTTGCTTTCTTCATCAGTATCATCTTTCGAATTCTTTACTGTCCCCTTTCCTAGTTCTGCATGCTACCCTCCCCCTCCCAGTCCTCATCTATGTACTCCTGTTCACACCATCCCACCAGGCCACTTACCTCACTGTCCTCTGCCACTTATCCATTGTTTAGTCTACTATTCCTCATCTTCACCCACTTGAACCCTGACCATCCCCTATCCTTCTCTCCATTCGTTTTGGTCAGTACCCCCTCAGCATCACTACCTTCCCTTCCAGTGCAGTCCCATTCTACTTACCTTCGCAGTGGCGTCCCTCCCTCCCTCTTCTACCAGCAGTTTGCTCTCATTCTGTTCTTCACCTCTTTCTCTTTCTTTCCTGCAGCCTCCCTCATCCAGGCCTACAATCTCTTCTGGTACAGTTCTGTTCTATCCTCCACCTCCAGTTATCTTTGCAACGTTCCTTCTTTCTCTGTTCCCTGGATATCAGTTTCTACCAGCAAAACTTTCCCTTTCTTTTTGTCCCCTTTTTCCCTCTCCACCCGCCTGTCTCGTTCAATCTCACCTAAACTAGCCCAGTCTACTCCCTGCCCATTCATTTTCCTTTCCCTGCAACTCCTCCCACAAGCAATTCTTTCCCATTTCGTCCTCTCTATTTCCTTCAACCTCTCTTAACCACTCTCGCATGATCTAGTTCCATGCCCTTCACACACATACACAGCACAGTAGACCGGCCACTCAAGCAATGTCCAGTGTTTCTCTCTGCCCCCTAACTCCCTCTTAAACCAGCAACATGTTCCTCTTCTCTTTTTTTCTAAGTGTCTTTTTCTTGCCACTTTCCTCATTCACTCTCACCCCAGTCAGCTCCCACACAACGTAGTAGGCTTTAATGTCCCCTGTCTCTATTTTCCCTCCAAAATCCTCCCTCAGTACCAGCTGTTTTCGCATCTTTTCGTCCCTCCTTTCTCTCTTCTTTGACTTCTTTCTTCCTCTTGCATCTGTTTCCATTTCTCTTCGCCCCTCTTTCCCGTTCCCCTCTGACTCCTTCTTTTAACAGGATTTGGTTTCCCCTTCTCCTCCCCTCATACCCTTTCCCTCCCACCTTCCCGATCCACTCGCATCTCGATCAGCCAACACAAAACCCAGTACACCATCAAGCATATATATTCTTCACCCGCGGACGTTCCTGAGACATGAATGGCCCTGTTCCTTGCTCCGCTCCTGGCTTGTCAGTATATCGCGGAAATGACCTCGCCTCACCTGTGACCTTACATTCTAACTTCTGATACTACAGGTCTTCTCCAACAGCACTCACCTCGGACGCCTCTATTTAACTATCTACCTTTCTGTCTATCTATCGTTACAAACAAATCGCCTCCATGTTGCCCTGTCCTCTGAGATTTGGCTGCCCTTCCTCCAAATCACATAACTCTCACTTATATATCTCTTCACATCGGGCACTTCCACTTTGTGAATGTTTACTGCGTCTTGGTCTTTCAAATCTTTTATCATAATATATTTTACTGCTGCATTATAAAAGATTGGAAATAAACAAGACCATGATAGGTTGTACGATAAGTATTAAAATATTTGTGTTTTGCATTCGATGTGAAGTGATGATTCTGCCATAAATCAGCATCACACGACTGTTCATTGAAAACATGCTATTGAGCTCTGACCACTGCCGTCTGACGTGTGAAGTTGATATACTGCAGGCATATGAATTAACGGAGTACTACACTGCGAGGCGTACAGGGTGTTTTATTGGTTTCATACTAATTTTTTCCTGGAGATGTATTATGTGAACACCTGAACACGAAATTTACCACAGTCAAGATCATTAGTGATGCAAGAGTCCTAAGTTCGGCTCTGTGCCCTGAAGAGTAAGGTATGTAGGACTGTACTCTTCTCCCTCTCCAATTCGAGTCACTGTCCAGAGAGGTAGGCATTTATTTTCTTAGTCTCGTGTGTCTTGTGCAGCGCGTGGCCGCCTACTATTTATATTGGTTCAGAGGCAGTTGCTTCATTGCTCCTACACGATGCTGGGAATGTTACCTATGCTTATGGTGGTCAGACTTACGCAACGGAACACTTGGATCATTTGCTCTCGCGGGACCGATATGCAAGATATTTCTGGGGTATGCAATGATTGGCGGAGATTGAATTTGGCCTACTGGTGGTGATTCATAGGAACAGTTATGCTGGGCGGGCAGGTTGGCGGACGTTGCCATCACAGACGAGTCCCAGCAGAGATGAGACATCTCTAGGTTAGAATCATAACTTATGCCACCCGCTGTGAGTTTAGTGAAAGCGCTGACGTCCTTATATTTTGACATTCTTGGTGTGTCTTCTGCTAAGCTGGCCCTCAAACTCAGACTTATTCTTGCCTTTGAGAGCTTAATGGGGCTGTCGACGTCGCTAAACTAACTCTATTGTGACACCCTTACTAGGCTGGAACTGCATCACTGACTTACGCCACCCGTTGTGAGTTAAGTGAGAGTGTCGACGTCGCTAAATTGAGGCACCTGTGTTGGGGCTTCGACTAGGCTGGGTCGTCATTTGTACCACCTGCTGAGCACAGAGTGTGGGCTTTGACAATCTGTGCTCTTGTGTTCTCACGTCTTCCTTCACGCCTGCCCGCTGTTGTGATCTTTCCCTTCAACACCTCTGGCCATTACTATGATATTATTCACAGTTTCCTTGCCCAATGTTAGTTTTTTTCAACACTCTTACCAATTACTTCAATTTCTTAAGCTCTTCTGCCAATTACTACAACTCATTCAGCAACCCTGCCCATTATTACGACCTATCCAGCACTCCTACCGTTAGTATGATTTATTCAGCACTCCTGCCATTATTACTACGGTATGTATTCAGCACAACTGCTCATTGTTAAGACTTACCAAACATTCCTGCCTATTATTACGAATTATTAAGCATCCTGGCCATTATTACGACTTTCTTACCACTCCTGCCCATTTTTACGACTGACTGTGCTTTCCTTTCTATCATTACGACTTACTGAGCTTTTTAACAACCCATATTCAGCATCACTTTCCATTATTACGACTTTTTCAGCATTCCTGCCTATTATTACGATTTACTCAACACCTCTACCCACTGTTACGAGATCTGCAGCACTCCCGGCCCGACCTGCACGCGCCAATCCACAGGTGCTTTAGAGCGTCCCAGGTGGAAGGCGTTCGGTCACGGCTTCATAACACGGGTTTATTGATTTCGTGAGGAGGGTACGTTAGATGCGCGGGAGGTGGCCGGGGGTAACTTGTTTATGAGACGTCGACCGCTCATGCTCGGCGGCATTCTTGTTATTGCCTCAGCGGATCTTATAATGGCGAATCCAACTAATCTTATTTTTCAACCTCTGACTGTGGTACGTTTCTCAAATCTCAGTAAAATAACGGCCCTCTTACCTCAATAAAATCCTGTGACCTCTCCTAGAATAATGTATAAAGGTCTTCGTTGTCAAACTAGATGAACATCATGACAGCTGTTATCTTATCACATTTACTTATCTATTTATCTTCTAGCTACAGTGACTTTCCTTGAACTGAACAAAATTGCCTAACGTTAGCTGGAATAAAGTATAAAATTTGTATATCGCACCTAAGGTGGGGGAGACTATTATCTTTTTCTCTCAGTATATTTTGGCGTCGAAGTTTTATTATACTGCGGCGTGCGAGACAATGGCGTGCCACCATCTCCTCCGATCTTCTGAGCTACGATGGAGGGCAACTGGGGTGAAATACAACCCGCCGTATAGCGAAGGAGAAAAAAGAATAACGAAAGGGAAATTGCCATTTATCCGACACGGCCGCTGCCCAGACGAGGCGCTATATTAGGCTATCATGGGGCGCCTGTTCCCTGCTGGTGGGGACGCGCCCACAGTAAAACAGATCTATACCCTGGCAGTCGCTAAGGCTGACTCGCCGCTGTCTCGCCCATTAAACACCGCTATTATGATCTCTGGGTCGGTCTGCTTTGTCTGACTGCGAGATGCCTAGTTGAGATAACACGTGTCGGCCATTAATGCAAGGAGAGTAGTCTGGGAGAATCCCGTGCAACCTGCTACTGTGTGTCGGATAGAAGCCGCTGTAAAAATGCCCGCCACTGTACACCAGAACACTTCATTGTTCACCCTTGGCTGCATGCTGATTTGACTCTAATGCTGTTATTATGGTACAAATAAACATAGCACAATTAAACTTGGGACATTGAAGATCAGTCTCAGTTTTGTCTTTTTCAAGCTTGCGCAACTTTAACGTCTGCAATGTAGGTAAGGAAATGACAAAAAAATATTTCAGAGTTAAAAAAGTTTCGCCAGGATATTTTTGCAGCTCTAAGCTAGCAAAAAATTATGATGCCGTAAATATGGACATCTCCAGTATCGGAGCCTCAACTGATTGCTAACCTGGTGGACTACGCCTGCTGCTAATACGATGAATCACTCCAGATAAGCCAGACTTTACGGGCGCGGGCTGTGTAATATGAACAAATATAAGTACTTAACGACATGAAGACGCCTCGCAGACAGATCAGTTTACGTTAAAATGTTGCTCAAATTACAGGTATATTGTCCTGAAGAGGGAATACGCAGTGATGGATGGGCGAGGTGGGGCCCGGGGAAGGCAATGGAAGGTGGTGGTTTTCCTGCAGTGAAAGAGAGGGTAATGACAGGGCGAGGGCCTCACGTCAACCCCAGTATCAAACCAGGCATCACGCTCTCCATTACATCCCATTACACCAACCCTACGTTAAAACGCGGGTCCTTTTTAGCAATTTTGGAACGCACATCACGGACTCTGGTGTAATCTGACGGGGACCAAGCCTAGCTCTTGTCACAGTCCCCGCAGCTGTGTCGGCCTTTCGTGCTGCCCTTCCGTGTTTGAGTGGCATTGCCTGGACGATTAGAGGAAAACACTGAAGCCTCCCCAGTCGTCCTGGCAATCGGCGTAAATCCTGGGAAAGCACGAGAATTTTGTTATGCTCATCACGCAGGGGTCACTCCCTCACCCCTGTACTGTTACCTGCCCACCAAACGAAGACCCTAGGGGGACTACGATTCACAAAATAACTTACGATAATGTTCCTCTCGTAACTATTACTTGGTTTTGAAAGAATAATACCTATGGGAATATTTTGTACTGTCTTATGCCTGTATGCCTGTTCTTCTTTCCAATACAGATCTAAGTTACGCATGGGAATTGATCGTAAGTCTCTTTGTGAATCTACATATACATCCTGTAGACACTGGTCCTGGATGAACGGTGTCTAGTATGCAGCTGGCGAGAAAAAGCATCTAATTTTTTTTTTTTTTTCAGTGGTACTTTAGTGGGACATAGAATTAGGATGATAACGATGAAGTTAATTACCAAATATTCATCTTACTTTTCTTACCACACAACTCTTCTGGGCTATCGAGACAAAGTGACAGACTGATGGGTATATTAAGCAACTGGCGAGCAAAGAACTAGTTTTAATTTAATTTGGCAGAACTAATGCATGGATATCCTTCTCAAATTTCCTACATCTCTACCTTCCTGAGAAGTTACCATCATGGGACGGGCTCACTGGTGACTTATACAACTGGCGAGGAAAAGGAACAGTTCTTAACTCACTTCCGTTGTGTTAATTCCTGGATGCTTTTCTCACTATCATTTCTGTTCTCTGCCTGACTGAACGATCGGCCTGGCTGGGGAAAAGAATGAGGAGAAACTACAATACGCCTGGAGATGATGTCAGGCCTTAAATTTTTGCTGCTGATGCTATTTTTACTTCTATTTTCTTCCAACTTGTTTCTTCTCTTATCCTGTTCAGCAGAAGGACGATTTTCATTTTATATTTTTGCTGTCTCCAGACCGTTATTCTGCAAAGGAACAATTTTTCGAACAGAGAGACTTTGATGTGGCCTTCACTGTACCCTACAAAATGAGAGATCTTTCTACGTTGGCCAAAATCGTCAGGCAGCAGCTAAACTGTACTAAAATCAGACGTCGTAGTAAAGTGGAAAAACCGTCGTTACCTGAGACGCTGAAAATTAATCGTTCTCTCTCT
>JAGKTI010005502.1:32602-44692 GCA_018397915.1 Birgus latro | reverse complement strand
GTGATTTATTTATTTTTAGCTCATTATTGCTTCCTCCAAACGATTTTCTTCAGCTCAGAACCCATCTTAAGTGGTAAAGGGGCTGCTGAACCCTGTATTAAACCCCTGCATTTCGAAAAGTCACTACGAAGCACCAAAACTCAAATAAAGGATTGGAGAAAAGTTTGGCTTGTAGGAAGGAAGAATAAAATGAACGAAATCCGTAAGACAGTAACATATTTAAAAAAATATATATTATGAGAAAGATTAGTTCTTACTCCTACCGCCAGATGGTGTGGTTTTCTTTCTCTTCCAACCTCACACTATACGGAAAAACCTCCCTTGTAGTGCAAAGGATAGTGAACAATGTATCTAACTCTCCAGCTTCGAATTTGAGTTTCCGTATGTTGGCAGAAAGGTATACGATATATGAGAGGGAAAAACCTACAGTAATTACAAATGGAACAATAGAATCAACATAAAACCTTTGAGTGAGTTCTCCCCAGCAAACGACGGTGCACCTTTAGTAACGCGTCAGCTCAACAGATGGCGTTAGGGTCCAGATCAAGAGTGCATTTCTACCTTAAATTAAAATAGATTTATCCTCCTCTAATTCACATGTTATTAAGGCTGATCAAAAGTATAGGCCTTTACATTATCAGAAGGGTGATTTCGCGACCTTCACCTGCCATCGCTCTAATATGAATTTTTAACACTATAGTTTTTGATACATCGGGAGAAAGGGTCCATGAGTGGTGCTTCGGATTTGAATTCAAAGATGGCTGTTCACAGGCAGACACATTACCATCTGGTTACATCTTCCAATCAATTTTGTTTATACAGTGTCGTGAGCGTTATCCAACTTGCACAACGTAATGGAAAACACAGGATAATTAGTACTGACTTACGGACCCTTGCCCCGTTAACTCGCCAAACTGTTGCTCGAGATAGCTAAAGCTCACTGTTCTGTGATTCAGTAGGTTGGTTTGGGGAGCCCACAAGGCAGGTCCCGTAAGCTAGCCCCCCAAAAAACGCTGTCCGTCGTAGGGAGAGTACGTACCTTCATCCTCTGGTAAGTCGATTTTTTTTTTAAATGTTTTATGGCGAGGTATCTTATTACTAGTTTGTTGGTAGTTTTTCCCCAATTTCTACGTAAGTTAAATGCTGAGCGAGGCTGGAGAAGGGCAACCTGCTTACCTGTGAAACACTGTAGTAGTTAGTTCACTATTTTGGGTTTGGATTTCAAGCACAAAGTGAGGAGAGTTTTGATAGACAATTAAGTTAAAGGTGGAGGTGATTGATTTTATACGGTTGCAGTACTTTAACAATTTCCATTATATTGGTACTGTACTTAGAATACAAAGATGGACCAGTGAGCATGAGACTCTGCCTCAGGTCTAAACTGGTCAGTGGACAATGACATATGGAGGAAAGAGCGTTAGTCGTATTAATAATGCTGCCTTCTACAGTGCGCGGGTTAGCTAATTACAAACTACCGAGTGGTAGTTGCTGACTTAATGGGAACACTGGCAAAGGAAAACTTGTATGCGAACATAAGGCAATAACATTACAGCTGCAAGGACACTGGATACAGGGAACGATACACGGCACTGCTGTCACAAGATTTAGCAGAAGCTACGGATTAATGAACTTAAATGAAGCAGTTATAGCATTTATACACAGGCTGTTCTTTACTTGATGGGAACCGAGTCACTTCCACTTACACTAAAATCGTGGTTGAAAACATGAGAATTTTCTGGGCTGCTTCATTGGTAGTCAGTCCCTCGATCAAACTTTACTGATTTTTGCTTCGTTCGAACAAGCTGTGCTAAGTTTATTGATTTCATGCACTTACACATTACCCACTGGATCAAAAAAAAAAAAAATCCCTGGGCATGACTGTATTTGCAGTATTTCATGTTTAAGTACTTATCTAATGAACAACGCGCTTCAGAATGTATCTTCCTTGAAATTACCTGATTTTTGTGTGTGTGTGTGTGGGGGGGGGGGGGGGGGGAGGAAGTAGGTTGGGCAGAAATCTAAGTTAAACTAGAATCTTTCAGGTCATGAATCTGTGGTGATGTTAATCTTAAAGTTTCTTCCCATTGTATGCTAAGCGCTACTTGTCAATGCCTAGCTTGTATTTTTTGACAGGAATCTAGAGGTAAGATTCAATTTTCACTAAATAATTTGTATTTCGCAGGTGAGGCGACGGACACTGTCTATACACTGCACCCCTACCAGCCGATAAGTATACTCCAACTTTCGGTGTCCATTTTCATTTGAATTTTTAATTTTCCTTAGCTTTCAATGCTTAGGTCACTGTTTGCATTAAGGGTTTGGTTGGTTGTATTGCAGTAGTGTTGGTCAGGGTGTGGGTGTAGGCCGGGGTTTTGTTAGAGGTTAAATACTAGGGAATAATTTAAGGGCCAGAAGGAATAAGGTACGACAGGCTTTGAAAACAGGATGTAGGATTTTGTAATGCAATAGCTACTTAAGCCCTGCTAGGAAATATGCTTAGGCTGTAGAAATGTTTGGTGGGAGACACATGGTTAGAGCTTTAATTCTTAATTTTTTCCCAAGTTCAGGCTACACAAAACATTTTGGGTCTGAATAAGTGATACAACAGACATTATACCCATGGAAATTCCCTTTCTCGTGTCGCACCGTGATTGGCTAGTGCTAAGAAAATTACATAGTCCCGCCCCACCCCTAATTGCGCCATTAACGTGCTGTATACCCACACAAGCTGGAAAAAACCCTCAGTGTTTACATTTTTTACAAACTTGAGCTACTTCCAGTATGTTTAGACTTCTCAGTTACTAGCTTCCTCCTGGGCAAATGATTGTGCTGATCTAGGTGCAACATAGGGAATTCGTTACTGTTACGCCCTACATGTGCTTTGTTCTAGTTGTGTCCATTCCTCGTGGTTTCCCGTGTACATTCGGGCATCCACTGCACGGTATTTTTTTTTTTTTTTTTTTTACTAATTTTCACTTTTACTTTTGACTATTTCTATTTAACATTCTAAGGATGCTGCGATCCAAAGGCCTGCTTTCATTAGGCAGATAACCGAAGCTTTAAGTAGGGGACAATTACCTTGTATTGTTGTAGTTTGATGGAACACTGACATTTTATATGCCAACTGCCTTCCTTTTCTTTTTATAACATGTTCACCGGATAGCATAGCCTCAAGAAGGCTTCTGTTATGCATTTAAACTCTATGAACTCGTTACTGCAAATTCCATATGCCCTTAGGAAAACTCCTATAACAACTTCAGATTTGGTACTTTCGGTGTGCTGCAACAGTGCATAGTAATCTTTGTTGATGGTTTTACAATACCCAGTATTTAGCTCCCTCGTCTGTTCTCCATATAGTATCTAAGGCCTTTTTCTCTTCTATGCATAGTCAAAATTCACGTTTTAGAATATTGGTGTCCTAACGCACAGTTACTGTCAGTGTCCAGATCTGTACAAAGTTACACCCTTGCATATTTTTCTTCTGTAGTCAGTCTCCCATGTATTGGCAAGCCATCACGGGCATAAAGTTGAGCTCATGCCAAGACGATTGTTGCCTGTATTCCTCTCACTGAAAGTAAATGTTCCGACTTTATTAGTTCGATGTAGTCAGACCATCGTAAAGGCAGCTCCTAATCTTCGATGACGTCCAATGTTCGTCCTACTGCCGGCAAGGAAGAACAGTGGACGCCAAAGATGAGGAGCTGCCATTACGTAGATCTGACTACATCGAACTAATCACTTACATTCGGAATATTTACTTTCAGTGAATAGTAATGTTGCCAACACTATGGTCTAGCCATGGGCTCGCATCATTCTGTTGTCATGGTTTGACTATACATAGGAACATTACAGGCTGACTATTGCAGGAGAATCCAAGGCAGGGGTGGAACTTGGTACAGATATGTGAACGATGTGTTAACGTAATTGTGCCGAAGGACACAAATACTCTCTATAACCAGAATAAAGTGAGTGATGACTTCACAGAAGTGAAAGAGAAAACTCCCGTTCTTAGATCGTGTAACAGAGAACAGACGAGGGAGCTATACTGCGTAACAGACCATCCAGGATGACTATCCACTATGTATAGCACACAATAGATCCAAGTCTCTAGTAACAGGATTTTTGCGAAGGGCGTATATTACTGGCAGTAATGAGTTCATAAAGGATGAGATTAAATACATAATAGCTTTTATGGTATGCTGTCCGGTAGGCATGTTAAAATTTTTTTAAAAAAAGGCATTTAATATAAAATTGCCAGTGATCAATTAAACTGAGTTCGATATATAGGGCCCAATCTCAAAGCTTCGATTATCAATAAGATCTTAGAGAAAGCAGGAATTTGGATCGCACCATACTCAGGACGTAAAACAAAAGTCAAAAGAGAGAGGAAGTAAAAAATGGGTGTAATATACAGCATATCGTGAGTGGATGGACTAAAACGTACTCGAGGAAAATCCGGCCTTATACACATCCCTGCCACTTAGAACCTTTAACCGTGAGGCGACCACAGTGAAGCAGTAGCCAGACACACTAGACTGTCTGGTAACACTGTGGGAGGAGAAAGGTTATGGGAGGAGGAAGGGTGGGAGAAGAGGGTGGTTGGAGGAGCTGATGGTCCCTACCCCTTCCACTTCCAGCCCCACTCCTAGCGCAGTTACCAGATAAATGATGGCTACTGCTTCACTACTGCTTGACTCTCATTTACTTCTCAGTGGTGAGCGAGTGTATCATGCGGAGCATTCCTCTAGTTTAACTACGGGAAGTAGGACAAGGACTGGGCAAAAGGATAGAATACAAAGCAGATATACTGCGTAAAGTATCTAATTCCCTTGTAATGCACATAGATCAGCATAATCGTTTGCCTAAGTGGGAAGAAGTTGCAGTCAGTGAGAAAGGTCTGAGTAAAGAAGATACTGGAAGCAACTCGGTGTATAAAAGATGTAACTAACCACAGGGAGGGATTTTTCAGCCTATGTAGGAGAGAACTAATGGCGCAAATCAGAGGTGGGGTAGGACGACAGAATTTTCCTACAGGTAACCAACCAGACTGCTGCACGAGGATGGCTGGGGAGGGGGGGAATTTCCGGGGGTATAAGGGTCTCTGCAGCCTCACTTCTTTAAACTCTGAAGGCGGATTCTTTGTAGCCTGAAACATGTAGAAAACAAGGAATTAAAGATCTAACCTGCATGTCTCCTCCCACCCAACATGCGGTAGGATGGATACTTAGGCTGTGACAGGGAACACAGCAAATAGGAAATGCAGCGAGGAAACTGGATAGGTAAAATAGGATTGAAACATGATTGGAAACTAAAGTTAGAAACTAAAGTTAGAAGCTAAAGCTAGGAGGCAGCTGTAGGTATCATGAAGGATGGTGTAGGGAGAAAGCTGTAGGTAGTTAGCTGTAGCGATAGGGAGGCAACTAGGGAGAGTAGTAGATGGCAGAAAACTGGAGGGTACACTTAGAATCACTAGGTGGTAGGAAAGTGGAGGGTAAACCAGCAGTAGATGGTAGCAACGTGGAGGATAAACAGGGAGCAGTAGATGGTAGCAACGTGGAGGATAAACAGGTAGCAGTAGATGGTAGCAACGTGGAGGGTAAACATGTAGCAGTAGATGGTAGAAAAGTGGGGGGTAAACAGGTAACAGTAGATGGTAGAAATATGGAGGGTAGAATATTACAAGTATAGCAGAAAGCTAACCCAACGTCAGTGATGAGTCAGGCTGGGTTTCTTTTAGCACTGCATGTTTACAGTTACGTATCAGTGCCTAGCTTGCATTATTTTTTAATAAGATCTGAATATAGGCGACACACACCTTTCCCACAACGCAATTAACACCTTAATTTCGCAGGTGTTATGATGTTGGGGTCGTGAAGCCGGTGTTTGTTTTCAGCCGCAGTGCCCAGTCTGCTGTCTACACACAGCGTCCCTGCTGTCTTCGCTCATGATGTCTACACACTGCGCCCATACCTGTTGCTAAGTATAATTCAATTTTAGGTTTCAGTTTTTGTTTCTGCTTTAACTTTCAACCTTTAAGGATGCATATAACCTTCGCAGGCATAGGATTGGGGGTGAGCTGGTTAGGCTTCGTTGTGCAGCAGTTTGTAGTGTGGGTGTAGGCTGTCAAGTTAGGAAATAATTTACCAGGGGTCAGTAAGAGTTAGGTAAAGGCGAGAGGATTAACAGTAGAGAATTGGATTGATTTATATTTGTTTGTGGCGGTATTTGATGTAAGTTGTTTAGTAGGTACAATAAATGTAAGTAGAATTTGATAAATTATTGGCCGGGAAAGGGAATTAGGGTGTGCTTGGGGGTGTGCTAGTGGTGTGCTAGACTACCAGCCAGGCTTAGCGTTAGTGGCGTTTGGTAGGTTAGATTATTAGTCAGGAAGGCTACTTTAGATAGGAAGCTTAAGCTGTATGGGCACGGGCTGTAGCTGTAGGGCAAGCTTTGGGTGTAGGGAATGGGCTCTAGCTTTTTTTTTTTTTTTTTATATACAGGTAACTATGTTAGTTCGTAGGAAACATGTAGATTAGGTATAACAGAGGGACTAAAGACAAGCAGGAGGCATTTATTTTTTTACTATGATTATCATTCCTGCGTCGTTTTCTAGGTGGCTTTGGGATTTTTCTAGCACCTTTTCCTTGGCGATTTATTCTGCACTGCACTTAAATATCCTCCGTATATTAAGGCAGAATTGGGTGTTAAGGCGTAGTATGCATAATGAATACCTAAGGAAGTGTCACGAAACCTCCCGTGTTGCCTAGAATACGGCGGTTTACTCCATTGCAGGTGTGGCGTTTGGTGGTCGTGGAAGCCTTGGGTATACAGTCTGTCGTTTACCTGTTTCAGTATACTTTGATATAAGGCTCGAAAATTATCATCCTCGACATATGAGGTGTAAGTATACAGGTAAGACAGAGGTGAACTTAATCAGTCCCAGGCAGTCAGGGTGTTAGTAGAGTTCAGGTAAAGTTATAAGATTAAATAAGGGAGTCAGCCAATATCGTGACTGCAGGAAATTAATTTCTATGCTGTTGGTAAGTTAAGGAGAAACTTGAATTCTAAGTTATGAATGCGAAGATTTAGGAAGTATAGGTGAGGGGAAAAGCAGTACATTTAATGAAATATCAGCTGTGTACGAAAATGGAAACAAAGGTCAGCAAAGGTTGACAGGTAACTCGTAATACTTCCGTAGGTAACTAGCAATACTTCGGTGAGCAACTACAGCAATATTTCTTAACATTATCTGTAATGTTCATGGCAAGACTGAATGGAAAATACAAAGACTGGGCGGGTGAATCTGGCCAATTTAACTGCTCTGAAATCTTTGTATTGACTTTCTCTGGTCAGTGGACATCTGGAGACAAACAGGTGAAGATTTTTGCCTACTAGTGAGGCATTAATATTTGACTGGGTGTATTAAGTCTGGCTTTGAGATTTATTAAGATTCTTCCCTTATCATGAGGTATGATATTACCACCTAGAATAAGACCTGTTTCCCTGTTTTGCCAGTGCTACCCTTCATGTGCACAGACACTTAATGAACTTTTTCTCAGATAAGAGAACTGAGGTGGAGACAGGATGTGGAGCAGTATATGAACGTGGGTGCTGGGAGCTGGGAGGAGAGCCTACCGCTTTGGTTAAGGTGAATTTTGTTCGTGGCCACTCTCTTGGGGTGGAGTCTAGCTACAAGGAATTGATTTGAGTACAAGAAAGCTCCTTTTACTTCTGCCATAACGCTGCTGACCCGAACAAGGTAAGCTTCAAAAAATCATTAATCAAACTATATAATTTTAACCACACACAGACTGGTTTAGTCTTTTTAGCCTAAGCAAACCTAAGCTGCTAAATACATACTTTGCATTTTCTTTGGTCTAAGGTTGATATTGAGTTGCAAATCGGGTCTACATCTTGACTAATTCACCTCATAACCTCCACTGTCCTCGGCGAGACATAAAAAGTTAACATGTTTAAGGTATGTGGATATTAATGATTCTTCTCGCTACATCAGGACTTGTCAGCTTGGATCAACATTGGGTGATGTTCATGGATTTTTTTTCTAACCAGGTTGCTTAACTTTTCTAAGCACTTAAAAATAATCTAGTGGTTGAGAAAATGTAGACTATAAAAGAACTGGCGGTTAATTATAGGGTTATATAAGTTTAGCCTCAGCCCTTTGTGTCAATTAATGTCATTCTTGCTATTTAGTCGTTACTGAAGCGAGGAAAGATTATTGTAAGATTGCCTACAGTTTTATCAATTACAGAATGACAACGCTGGGAGATAGAGAA
Source organism: Birgus latro (assembly GCA_018397915.1). NCBI lineage: Eukaryota > Metazoa > Arthropoda > Malacostraca > Decapoda > Coenobitidae > Birgus > Birgus latro. The sequence goes on along the minus strand of JAGKTI010005502.1, from coordinate 36,398 downwards.
CGGGGGATGGGCTGTTGGCTGACTGAAGATTGGGTTAACTATCTACCTTCTTCCCAACTGTTGCAGAGAAGTCCCACCTGACTGTCTTCTACTCCACGGTTTCTTGTGCACACCTGCCTGTTTATTATGCCTTTTGGATGTACAAGACTGTTTACTGTGCACAAGACCCCAGCTGCCCGTATATCTTATGCTCGACTGTTTCTTGTGCATCAGACCCAGTTATTTGTATATGCCTTCTACTTGGCTGTTTGTGCAACAGAAGACCAGGTGCCTGTGCACTGCGTGGAAGACCCTCCTGTACTGCATGTTAATCTACTACGACACAAATGCTGTAGGTTACGACAATCTGAAAAATCTACAATATTAACTTTCGATTTACTGTGAAAACTAGAAACTCTGAGCTCTAATACGGTGCAGTGAAAAAAAATTAAAGCCATATCTTATGACAAAATGTAGCTTCTACTCTACGTCCCTCTTATTGAACAGTTTGGTTCGTAGTGACAATGGTTTAAGTCTGCATATCATTTCATCGAGAGAGTCTCTAGAATACTTACTGTCTTGTGCTGTACTTTTCATATCGATAGATAGTGCATCAGTATTATAAAGATATTCATGGAATTTTTAGTGGTAAGACTGTTAAATCTCAAATCGGCTAAATAGTCATCACCTTCAACCCGAAAACTTAAAATTTGTCCTTGCTGCCACCTGGCGAATGAAATCGGATCGGATTTAGCTGCAGTAGTTAAATACTGTATACCAAATAGTTGCCCATTGTTAACATGCGATCTAGGTTTATAAATTCACTTTATTTTTGTCAGTAATTACAGTAAGATTATAATTGCTGTAACATGGCACTGTCTTCCTTGATATTGATAGCCCGGTAGAATGACAAGAAAATCTACCCTTAAACTAAGAACTAGTAACTAACCTGTTTAACCTAACTCAAGCTAACCTAACTCAAGCTAACCTAACGCAAACTAACCTAACATTACTAAGCGTGGAGACACTGGGCTGTCATGTCTCAACTCGAAGACAGTGCAGTGCTTTTCGTTATTTTCAGTATTCTGGTTTACCGAAAATTGATTGGACAGGTGGATAATATTGCGCATTACTATGGGTAACTTCTAGAACATCCAGCTTTCATTTTCTCGATTATTCGTCTGGTAACAGCAAGGATAAGATCAAACTTGTGCTGAAAGGATTCTCTGCTCAACTTTGACTAAAATTGTCCTCTCACCTTTGAATGAGATCTTCAGCAGTAGATCAACATGAATAGGATTATAGTAACGAATTGCGATTGCAGAGCCGTAGTGTTAAATTTCACTGACACTGAGCTACGTGAAATAAGTGAAAGGATGAAAATCTGGACTAAGCTGAAAAATGTATAAATCACCCAGTCACCCACCTCACCTATATACAGTCTTTCTACATTTTAACCACCACTTCAATAGCCTATAGGTAAAAATTAAATTTGTGTTCTATTAAATGTTTGATTTAATATGAAAATATAGATACAACTAGGACATGTATTAATAAATACCCGAATTCTTTACCTAATTATGTACATGATTAACCTTGGTCTTACCCTAAAAACTGGACATTTGTTATTACGCTGAAATCAATCATATTGTCATGAGGTCTCTGGCAACCAGTCTCCCAAGTTTGGTTAAAATGGATGAGATTCTTTTAGGCCTCGAAAGGACTATTCTTACAGCCGGAACTATTTTCATGGGGGCCGTGCAATAGTCAGATTTTTTAACCAAAGAAAGTGTTGAAGACTTGCCCCATAACAAAACCTAGTCTTTCACACAGCAATACCTTGATCAGCCTCACATGACCAACTCTGACCTTACCTCCAAACCTGGACGTTTTCAGGTATTTGTGTTGGAGTCCCGTACACTGTCATGAGGGCTCGGCCAAACCATCTGACAAGTTTGGTTAAAATCGAAGAAAAAGTATTCTTTCTGGCGCCGCCGGAACTGTTCTCACTGTGGCCGTGATAATTGTTTCGGCCTTGATATAACCGATTTTAACCCAATTTCGTGGGTGTCCAGGCACAAAACCTACGATTTTCCAGATCAATATTTATATCGATATTAGTAGTAGTACAGCCATCTCCAAAACAGACTAGTCTATAATCAGTTAATGGGGACAAAACAACCTCATTTAATTCTAGAAAAAAAAATATATACAATTTACGAATAGACAGAATTGCCAGATTCATATATTTCCTTCAATGCTACTAATATTCCCATCTCCAAAAGTATTAATTCTCGGGGTTTCGCTTAACAATGCCATCAGCTGGACCTCTGATCACTTCCTAAAACCGCCTCAAAGAAACTTGTATTATTGTACCGAGTCCGATACTCCTTCACTGACAAGCAGTTAGCTATACCTTAGTCATGTGCACTCTCAACTTGAATATTGCTCACCAAAGTGTGTTTGGAACTTTCCCTGCTGTCACGTATATTTTCGGTCCTTTGAGTTATTCTGTTACTTTGATGCAAGTCATGTAACTCAGGCAAGTATATGACTATGCCTATTTGGAGTGTATTTTGATATATTTTAACCGCTCATATGTATAATTTCTTATGTTTTGCCATCCCTTACAAAAAATCCTGCGGACGCCCCTGCTCAGCCCCCTCACCGAATTTTTCTGTAATTGACCCGAGAAGTCACACTCCGATTTTCATATCATATATACACACCATTATTAGCGCCAGTCATCATTAATGCATTGTCAGTTCTAACTGCAAAAAAGTTTCCGCAAATCTAGTCCGTTATTCCTAAGACTGCATCACATACTGCAGAATTGCACTCGCTGAATTCAGTCCTATACAAAAATGTAACTAAGATTTTCTTCCTCTTAAAATAATATCTCCTGGCAATACCAAGTAACTGTTACGGGAATGTCATTACTTTCATCAGTCGGTAGGCTAAACCATCTTTCTCCTGGGTATATCAGTTCTCAGTTCGTTGAAGTGAGGGACATTCCAACTGCAGACCATTGCACTACACTTAGGTGTTTTACGTTTGGGATCTTTACATCCTTTGCTGTTACTGAAACACACATTGCACACCTCTGAAAAGTGCTCTTCTACTCGTAAAGCACAATGTTTTATGGAGTTACTCGGCCTTCCGATTTTCCTAACTTTTTTTTTTTTTTCAAACGGAATAACTCTGCCTCACACAATTAAATGGCTCAACTCTCCTGTGTCTGGAAGTGTTAGGATGCTTTCCAGTGTCACATAGTTTTGCATTCAAGGGGCACTTGGAATATCTGCAACAGCTCAGTGTCATCTCCTATTCTAGTCAGCTACTTATACCTAGAATCATTGTGCCACTCAGCTCGAAAATGCTGGCTGTACTCCTTGCTCGTTGTTCGTCACATGAAGGACACTCGACTGTCAGAATAACGTTCCTAACAAATCTGTAAGTGAGCGTCGGACGAAGGCGGTGAAAATCAACTGAGGATTCTAACAGGAAAAGGAGAGGACGGTCACGGTGAGTGGTAAATATGAGTACGTCCAGGATACGAACGATCGCTATGGATGGCATGTTTCTTCTTTAGCTGGTGTTTAGATTATTTGTACTTATACTGGTTTCGTAAAAAAAAAAATCACCAAAAATGTCGCCAAACAGAAAAAGTAGCTTAAATGTCGCAAAGTCGCTAAACGGCAGTAAAAAAAAGTTGAACGACTACATAAGTCACCAAAACTAGCGACAAAGTATCTCCTGCCATGTTACAGCCAGATAAAGGCAAGGAAATGGAGTAGGAGCTGATACTGATCTACCC
>JAGKTI010005502.1:0-22177 GCA_018397915.1 Birgus latro | reverse complement strand
AGTCACGTGTAGGTGGCTGGGAGCAGATAATCTGACTCATCGATATACAGTGGATACAGTGGGGGCCTGTGTTGTGACACTCAATACAGATACCCCGAGATATAGATACAAACATTTCAATTGTTTCCTGTGGTCAGTGTGTGTGATAGCGTCATGGGAGTCTCATATTTACTGCACATACCGTGCTTGTATTACTTAACTATGTTGCCATGCTGTGCCCATGTATGTTACACTGCTGTATACGATGTTCTGGTGAATGGGTTGTTCTTCTGTAAGTATTATTTTGCTGTGTATGTTATTCTTCAGTGTATGATGTGAAACAGACCACACATTCATTCACAAATCATCCAAGCCTTCGATATCTTAATGAGTGAGATTAACCCGCCTAGTACTAAGCTACATAGGGAGTGTCACCTTTGTCACGTCTATGTCATATACATTTCATCCCTTCATTTAAGTTCTTTGTCATTCCCTTAGCTTCTTCAACTTCCATACTTCACTTCCTTACTAACTCATCTACCAAGCCTCTTCCAATCTTCCGCCTCACATATGCTCCTTTCACCACTCTGCTTCTGTTAAATCTATCTGAAAGTTCTTCCCATTAACCAGTAAACACATTTAATCCACAACTTCCAATATTTTTAATGCTTAATTATTCTTCTACATTAAGGAATCCACACATTCATTTCCACTACTCCCACTCTGATTTTTCAAACATCCGCCGTACCACGCTCATCCATAAGTTAATATGGCCACTAATAGTCTTCAAGGTCAGCCTTCTGTTTCGTGTCAAAGCCTTCTCTGCACCGGCCACAATTCTTCCCTAAGCCACTCTACTCTTCACTTCCATTATACACAGCGGGCATATGTTTCTCTTCTCAATACTAAACCAAGCTACTAAAACTCTTCCACCAACTCAAGTCCGTCCTTTACACATATCAGGGATATTTCTCTCTTCTCTTACTACACCGAGGTACTAAAACTCTTCCTTTAACTCAAATCCTATCATCAAAACATCAAACTGTGAGTCAAATTTTCTCTCGGCAAACATTACTCTCATGTACATTTACTTTCAAACTTAGCCTCCCACAGAGAATTGCAAAATTCTCCCAGAAAAGACTAAAACTGGAAAAATGTATGTGCCATTTACCTTCAGTTCATTTTAACATTTTTTTCTGCGTTAAGGCTGTAGAACTTGATATACGGCAGGACTGTATTAATTATTCTCTTTCACTGAGTCAGATGCTTAACTCCTTGAATCTGATAACGTATTTCTTTCGTTTGCTCTTGCTGCTTCCAGACTGTATTTCGTCGGTTGAAGAAGCTCCCTAACACTTTTTCCAAGTGATTTATTTTGTTTATTACACCTTACACTCCTCTGTGTTACAAAAATCCCTCCAGTATCGACCATACTCTGCATAAACAACACCCAAAAGGATATTAACCTGCCACATCCAAAAATAAATCGCTAAGAATGGGGTGTTTGGAAGCTTTCTCAATCGACGAGAATACAAGCCACAGTCCCCATTAACCCATTCACAGCCAAACTTCTCTCCTAAAGCGGAATGCAATTGTCTAAAATTAATAAAACTAAAAATACATCACCAAACACCTTCTCGTCTTGGCGCCATTTACGGTAGTTACGAAATTATCTATCTTTCAGGTACGCAATTATTTTCCTTTATTATACTTTGCAGAAATGTTAAGAAAAACTGCAGGATGATTGTAGCGGGTTTGAAGAACTAAAACAAATGAAACGATTTTGATTAATTCTCATACCTTATCATGAATCAGGTAGAGATGAATTTTTGAATATGAAACACTCTGGCATCTCAAACGTATGAACAGATAGGCAGATGGATAGATAAATAAACAGATAAATAAGTAGACAGATGGAGACAGATAGACAGATTCCTAGATACACAGACAGATACAGGCGGACAGATGGAAAGACAAATATAAATAGAGATAGATACAGACATACATAAACAAACAGCTAGACAGACAGACAGGCAGACAGAGAGTCAGGTAAATGGATGCACACACAGTACACCCACCTTCAAGTACACCCGGAATGTTAGATGTAAGAGATACGTGTTCCGTCTGCCCAAGCCTCTAGTTCAGTACCAGCTCAGCACCAACTCAGCACCACCTCCCGCCTCTCTGATAATGCCTATGTTTATCTTGTGACGCTTGCAATGGTGATTATCTCCCTGTTCAGCTGTGATTGCGGACACGAGCCTGTCAGTTTTTGGCGCGTGAGTCAGTATGCTGATCTTGTTTGGGAAAGGTGTTAAGCGAATGACTGCTGAGTTTTTGCAATTATCATTTTTATTTTTATTACTACTACTGCTGCTGCTGCTACTACTACTACTACTACTACTACTACCACCACTACTACTACGACTGTTATCATTATTATTATCATTATTTAACTCCAACATGGTGTCGTATTTCTGGCTTTATTCTTGCTATATCTGGACGATTTTATGGAGATTAAGAGTGATTTTTCGAACTGAAGGGTTTAGCTATAGCCTTCAATAACCCCTTTACTTAAGAGACGCCTTTTCCAAGCCGAATAAAATCGTCTGAAAATAGCAAGAATAAAACAGAGAAATACGTGATCGAACTAGAGGGGTTAATTCCTTCAACGCAATAGATATATACAAATTTCTCAGACGATTTCATTCAGTTTAGGAAAGCCCCTATACCATTTTCACCTTAGCCTGGCCCAGATGTTCGTCCTTTTGCAGCTTTTTTTCACGTAGCTCAGTGGCAGAAGAAGACCAACTGCTACGGCTCTACATCCTCCCCACACCACTACTTCCTGACTTAGCATACTTTCTTGTTCATCTATTGTTACAGTTCGGCATTCGAGAAGTAGATGTGGCAGTTTTAGGTCAAGTTAAAGCAAAAAGATTGCATTAGTAAAGAGTATAACAGTAAGAGAGTTAATGAAGACTGTACCTAACGCCGCTAGTTACAAAACTCTCCTAAACTGAGTTGAATCACGTGACGATAAAAAAAAAAAAAAGATGACACTGAAGGCATAAACGACAAATCTATAGTCCATTCACCTTAACTTGGCTCGGATTTTCGTTCTTCTTCATTTTTTTTTTACACGTACGGTAGCTTAGCGGTGCATAAAATAAGATAATACTACGGTTTTACATGTTCCATAGCACTTTTTCGTGACTAGCGTAATATTCCAGTGTTAATATTTTGTCAGAAGTCAGCATTCAGGAGAGAGAAATGGCAATTTAAGACCAAGTTGGAGTGAAAAGGGTGTAATGCAAAGATATGGATAAGTGTTTTACTAGAATGTCGTGCAAATTGAAGATCCTGATATTTCGTTGTAAATTGTACCTTGCACTCACTGTTAGTCTGTTTTATGCATCTTGCCTATGATGAGCAATTCAGGAAGGAATATATAAAGGAGTTCATCATCTAATTCCTCGATGTAATGCAACTTTCAAGTAACTCTACACGGAGTAACCAGCCAAATGATTCTGAAAATGTGGTGGAGGACGGATGGACAGGAATTGGTAATATGACCTTACGGACTTACATTATTGGTGTAAGCGTTCATATTGGTGGCATCAAAGGCGTAATTGTGCTGCAAGGGCGCTGTCCGGGATGCAGCCAGGTCCGTGGGAGGTGAGGTCAGGTCCATGGGGTTTTGGGAGGCGTGGGTGCAAGGGGCTGGAAGTGGGTTGAGAGGGTCTGGGGCTGTGTTGGCTGCTGGCCCGTCTGTTCTGTGGCGTGCTTATAGCTGGGTGGCAGGTCTGTCGTGTCGGGTGACCCCAACACATTTTGCGTGCCTTCCTGCATCTGCGATCAAGTAGCAAGGTTTAACTGATTGCTTCTTATTTGAATTAAAGTTAATTATAAGCTTGTATTTGTGTACTGCTCATTACAGTTAGAAATTACATCAGACCACGCACCCTTTCTGCTGCTCGAGCGTGACTGGCTAAGACAGCCCAACTATGACAGACTATAGTAAATCATGTTATCATTCCAACCTATACACGGCCACAGTGACCTTAACAGCTAAGCCACCCTGCCACCTCCTCCCCCAACAATCGCCATCGACTGGCTAATGTGATTTTCATTTTATCTGATATAACAGTGATCTGTATCACACATTCTGTTTACGTATACAGTATATCTGCAAATTATTGGAAATGAGGGAGAGTACAAATACACAAATACTGGTAAATAAGACAGAAATGAATAAAATAACTGAAGAAATACATAAGTAAATATCAATACAATCGTCTATCGTTAGCTTGAAAATATGTTAATTTGTTCCGACCGTACGAGTAAGAGTGTTAATGGTGTCAGTATAAAGACTGGCTCACACGACTCACTCAGTTGAACGAAGTTGTCTAGTGTTAGGTGGAATAAAACGCTAGAGTTGTCCCTTCCATGAAAGGGTTACAATCACGTTGAACTGATAGCCTCCCTATTCGTTCCCAATCTGGTGCTATGTACGGTACACTATAGTTCTTTCACTAACTTGGCCCAGAAATTCGCTCTTTTGCGGATTATTCCATGTACCTCAGTGGCGGAAGAACACAGTGCTACGACTCTACATCCTTCCCACAGCACTACTTCGTGACTGGCATTATACTATTGTGTTAATCTATTGTTCCAATTCAGCATTCAAGATAGAGATGTCAATTTTTGGCCAAGTTTGTGTATGCAGTGTACAGGATAACGTTTCCCCTATTAAATATCTGCTACTGCCAGGTGATTAAATTCTTCCCAAGTTGGTTTGCTTATACGGGCGATAAAAAATGCCCTAACATACATCTCAGTCTCACTATTTTATTTTTTTCAGTTATTTTCTGTACGATGCAATATGCATTTAAAATCACGTTCCTGCAACCGCCTGATGATTGAATTTTCCAGGTACGAGAAGGGCTTTGTGTTGGGTGACTGATTCGGGTGTAAAAGAAAAAAAAATCTCAGGTCACAATTTCCTTTTTCCTCTGATGATGCTCTGTACGTTTAAACAGAATGACGCTGTTGCATCATATTTCCCGCCACACGTTTCTCTTCAGTTTCTGCGTTACCCGTAGGACTGAAAGTATAAATCTTCCTGCAGGCGAAAAAGGGAGCTAAAGTTCGTGTGTCGGTTCAGTTGTTGTATGTCTTCCACCTTAACTTGGGCCTAGATTTTCGCCCTTTTTTAGCTTCTTTCACAAAGACCATTGGCAGGAAAAGAAAATGCTTTAGCGCTACATTTTTTTTTTTCCATAGCACTTCCTCGTGACAACCATCATATTCCAGTGTTAATCTACTGTTACAGCTCTGAACTGAAGATGAAGAAGTGGTAAATTCAGGTCAAGTTGGAGCAAAAAAAAGTATAGTTTAATTTCCTTCAGTGCGCTACAACCTCCCTGTTTCTCTTAGTGATGTGTTATTTACAGTACGAGACAATTACTTTATTTACCTTTTCTTTTCTGTGTCATCTGCTACGACCATGCAAATCTATCCAGCTTAAGAATGGCCAGTCGAATGGAAAACATTACACACACACACACACACTTTTTTTTTTATGACCACGAAAAGTAGCCTTAAATTATATCCACCAGTGAGCCACACAACCTCCCCCTTCCCTCGCCTGTCTGATACTGCCAGGGTTTATCTCCTGCCAGTCTGTATTTAATGGTGTCAGGACAATATCCCCCGGAGGACAATATCTACCCACGTATTTTTAACCTCGGGGGGATACTGTGTGCAGAGGGATATTGCCCTAGAATAGTATATAAGGGAAGCTTGGATACTTGTGGCCAGGTGGACGGATCATGATACTCGGTGAACAATATGCTTCTCTGGGGGAACAACTACTGCGTCGTGGCATGTAACTAGCATTGAGAGGCTCCTATGACTCACTCTTAGCTAAAGAAATCGTCTAGCTGGAATCAAATACTAGATACCTTCACCGTGAGAGGACTAATAGTACCAGTTTCAATACTTCTTCTATGACCCATTTTCTCTGCTGAATAAAATCGTCTGGAGTCAGCAGGAGCACTAGCCTTATTCGGACCACAAGAAGGTGAGGGCAGAGTGGAGGAAAGGTGTGCTTGCAATGTAGCCTTCAAGACCAAATGTTATCTTATCCACATCTATCAATGTGTTACAAGATACAGGAAACAAGGAGGACAAATACAAGATAAACTGAATACGTCATAACTCCTTAGCGTGTATATTATGTAACATTCAGTTTGTTAAGACACTGATTCACTCACACAGCTGAATAAAATAATGTGGAATTGAATGCTAAAGTTATCCCAGTCATTAGAGGGTTAATGTACTGCAGCTCTTTGCTCGTATTCTCGTCAGACAAGGAAGTTCCCTAAGGCCATTTCTTCAGCGATTTATTTTAGGGATAGGGCTAATTAATATATTTTTATACGTTATCTATACAGAGTATGGCGATGCTGAAAGGATTTACGCAACACAGAAGGGGACTGAAAAGTGTAATAAACAAAATAAATCGCTTAGGAAAAGGTATTAGGGGGCTTCCTTCACTGACGAGAATACGAATCCATGTCACATCACTAGTCTAATGTACTCGTATAATTTTAAAATCCTTAAATCGTAAAGTAGATTTTTTTGTTCTCCCACACCGCCTTCAGTTCTTCTTCTTCTTCTCCTCCTCCTCCTTCTGCACAGTTTGCCAGAGTTTAGCAGCCGCATTTTAACCCCTTCACTGCAAAGACGCTTTCTTGTTTCATTCCTGCTACTTCCTGTTTTATATAAAGTTTTGCTACCTCCTGACTTTTTTTTTTTTTTTTTTTTTTTAGTTTTGGAGACCGCCATCACAGATATTTGGATGGAGGAGGCAATATCATACTCCAAGAAGCTATATACCCCACTCCTTCAGTTCAAAGTCTCTCCTAAGCTGAATAAAATCGTCCTTTTAGAGGCGAGATTTGCGTGGAAAATTTGCGTCTTGGGACTGAAAGGGCTAATTGCGTCTGGCACCAGCTGGTCTTTATCATCACAATTCTTATCAGCTCCCGGTGCACTTTCATAAACATCATCCTCTTCACTACGACGACGTGACTTTACTTTATCTCAGGCCACCACCAAACAATTTCCTTCTGATACGGGGGAGTCTTCAATTAGTGAGTTAGTGAAGGCTTGATCTAACTCACTGGCATCTAACACTGGGAACCGCGTCCATCTTGGGGAGGAAGGGGGGGGGGGGAGGGAAGAAGTGGATACAGGGCGGGCGTGATGCTTATGTTAAAAAAATATACTGCTTGTGTAAAAGAGGTACTAAATTATTATATTCACTTAAGAGGCAGTAGAGTCTGAAAATAAAGTGAAACCTTGTAAAAAAGTATTATATTCACTTAAAAGAGAGTCTGAATTAATATCAAGAAGGAAAACTTATCTGACAAACACTTTTACCTTCTATGGACGCATGAAGTTATATTGTTAAGACTAAAGCATCTCTCTAGCATCGGGAGTGTAGGGTCAAAAGTGTCTATGAATATTTGTTGAGGTGTGGCTGTGTTGTGTGTGAGAAGGTCGTCATCGAGGGTATCTGGTCAGAGTGTGAACATGAAAACACATTAAGGGCATTTCGGCACTCCTTTCCCTCTAACTTGGCCTAAAATTGCTATATCTCCATCCTGAGTGTGAAGCTGTAACAATAGATTAACACTACAATATGATGATAGTCACGGAAAAGTTCAGTGAAAGGATACAGAGCCGTGGCAATGTCTTTTTCTGCCACTGAACTATGTGAAATGAGCTGCAAAAGGAAAAAAAATCTTGCACGTACTGTATGGCATATGGCTTTACGTACCTACTACTGCCGTCAGCTGGGTATAGCGGGGAGAAGAACACCCCTTGAGCTGACTGACAGATAATAATGATAGCTAGACAAGGAGGAGAGAATATTCAAATCCTACCGTACATGAAAGACGCATCAGTTCTGTTAGTTACGTGCCACGGAACCGTATCACAACCAAAGAGGCTTACATTTCTACCAAGTTCCCTCCCACGATCATTGTGTGTGTGTGTGTGTGTGTGTGTGTGTGTGTGATTTTAACTTGCTACTTAGGAACTTCCCCATCACTAACAACATACTCACTGGAGACCGAACAGAGACATTTTGGAAGGAGCAGACAGCAGCTAAGGGGAGGATATGACTGAGACTCGCTGGAAAGTCCCTGCCCACAGCTGGATTCGAACCAGTGTTAGTCTGGTCTTCATAACCAGAGCACATCACGTTACCAATCATCCCCTACCCCCACTCGACACCAACAACCTCGCATAAATATCCGTGTTATCCCTACATATACGGTGCCAGGAGATAAACCCAGGCAGTATCGAACAGACGGGGGAGGAGGGAGGTTGTGTCGAGTTGGTGGATATTATCTGTTAACACCTAGATCAGCTAATGAGCGTCGCCTCCTTCTCGTACCTGTAAGAAGGTGTGTCTTCATTTCTGTCAGTCCCATGGAGCTGAATGAAATCGTGTGGCAACAGCAGGAAAAAAATAATCTTAGAGTAACATACAGGACACCACCGCTGAGAAAAAACAGGAAGGTCGTCATGTGTTGGTGCATATATTTCTCAACACCTGGATCATTTTGCAAACGGCACTCCATTTACGTGGCTGAAAGAAAGTGTGCGTTTAGCCCTTGTGAGTCGCGAGGTAAAGGAGATAAATATAACAAAAATAGTTATCGCATTCACCGTAGAAATCACGTCCACTAAAAGGAGCAGGGAGGTTTTGGTGAGTTCATGGACAGTTCTTAACCCTCTCATGGATGGAACAACTATGGTATTTTACTCTAACTAACGCCACACGATTTTGTTCTGCTGAGCGTGAGTCATGGAAGCGTGAGAGATAAGTGTTGAATAAATCTGACAGAGAGAGAGAGAGAGAGAGAGAGAGAGAGAGAGAGAGAGAGAGAGAGAGAGAGAGAGAGAGAGAGAGAGAGATTATATACAAGTAAATATTGAAAAACGTTATGGGAAGTAGATAATAATGCAGGATAGTAATAATGACGCTGACTGAGCAGTTCCCGCAACACACAAAAATCTGGATGGGGTAATACAGTACACAGACCACCCTGTACTGTGACAATGGTTCATTATCTGTGTGCGCTATCATGCAGACCACACTGATACTGGAACACACAGTCGCTGCCAAGGTTACGTGGTTAAGTAAGTTCACCCCGAGGAAGTCTTTAACACTTTTAGTAAGGTTATGTTCTACAATCTATTTTTGCTATTGCCGAATATTTCACTAATCTTACGGAAGCTGCAAACATACACACACAGTATACGCAGATACATACACACACAGTATACGCAGATACATACACACACAGTATACGCAGATACATACACACACAGTATACGCAGATACATATATACTCTCTTGAGCGTGAAGCCAATGGACTACAGGTTAAAGATGCCCTCGACGTGCATTAACCTCCTTTAAGGGGATAGGGAAGGGGATGAGAGACCTGAGTAGCTCTGGTATATCGATGTCTCATGAAGGCGACCGTCTCCAGCACCACGCATACATACAAACATATGAACACTTACTTATCCACATGCGTATAAACAGCACCTACCTATATTCACACATGCAAACATACATATATACATACACACGTACACATATACAGACATAAACGCAAACATACACACACAAAGTATAACATCACAGAGACGCTAACTAGTACTCCACACTCACAGATGCGAGAAGGGTCACAGAATGCGTCGGGGCCAGTTAATATACACACACGCATAAACACACAGACATGCATACGTACTCATACACATACACTGTACATATACACACACATAAGAGGTCACAGGGAATGCAACAAGCTCACCAGTACTCCTTCCCCACAGATGCAAAGAGGCTCACAGAATGCGCCGGGGCCAGTCGATGCATCAGACCTTCCTCCCAGCTATGAGGAGGCCATCAAACAGACCACACAGACCAATCCCCTAGCAGCACACTTCCAGCCCCCTAGATCACCACCATATCCGATCCCTTCCCCGGGTCCCGGTTCGTCCGGGAGTAGAACTGGGGACCTGGATGTAAACATACTATTGCAGGTTGTAGTCCAGGGGAAGATTGTGACTTAGAAAAAGATAATTGTCTGACTTAATGATCCTTGTGTTGATGAAATATATTAATCTAAGTCTTCTAGTAATAACTGACTGTCTGATTTGGTGACTTTCGTGCAGTAACTGAGTACGTATCTTCTATTACTACTACCACCAGTCACCACTACCTCAACCACTTTTTCTCCTCCTCCTCTTTTCCCTTTTCTTCTTCTTCTTCTTCTCCTCCTCCTCCTTGAATGACCTTTTTTCACCTGCAGACCTACTCAGACAGCTACCCAAGGGACCCAGTACCATCCGTCGGAAGCAACTTCCATTACGAGTCAGAGAGTTTTCACACAGAGAATATATACGTAAGTTCGATGATCCGTTTATGTTAACCCAGTTTACTACGATCAGTGCCATTCAGTATTATCTATAGGCTAACAACAGAAGCTTTGTTTATACTGAGAGAAATCCTAGCAGTCAGAACCTTGAAAAACACACTCGAAGAATCTCGCTCCCTCTCTCTCTCTCAACCAGATGATTTTGTTCAGTCGAGAAAACTCCTAAGTCAGCTGGTTAATTCAGTCCTTTCCCTCCCTCCTTTCTTTATTCATGCCTTCTTTCCCCTCCTGACCCGATGCCCTTAATGATTTTTCCCTTCACTACGATCACGTATTAAATTTATTCTTGCTATCTCCAGACGCTCGTATTCAACTATGAGTTCTAGTACTGAATAAGTTATCCTTTCCTGTGCAAGCATATCAAACCTTGATAATCCTGTTACACAGTGGTTTTTTGAGCCTTTCAAAAATCACTTCAACCTTATGAAATGGCAGAATACATCACACTGGATAAGAAAATGCACTAGCTTGCCTGGTATGGGCATTTTCTGTCGTCTACAACACGTCTAGCATTTCGTGCTAAGCTAGCTGAAACTAAATAACGCAACACGCAATAATTTTGTTATATAACCATTATGAATGAAAAATAACTGTATTAATAATCTTAGCAGCACACCCAACGTCACTGAATTTTCAAGTGGTACTAGTTCAAGTGAAACATGTTAAACAAGGCATAGGGTCCTTAAATTATAAATTAGATCTGTAATTTTCTTTCCTTTAACTTCTTCAATCCTTCTTCATTATCTTACTCTTAAAATGAATAAAACTGCTTAGAGACAGCAAAAATAATAACAGCCTAGTCTGTGCTCATACTGATGTCTATTTATTTATTTACTATTGTCATTTTTTGTTGCAGACGACACAACGATCAAGCCATACCACCCCCACCACCGACACCACCACGCCGTCTAACAGTTCTAAATTCTGCTCTAAAGATACACGGGCTCTCGTGTTCATGTTTACTGTCATCATCGTAGTAGCCCTCATCATTTCCTTCTTCTAAATCTGCTTACACCTTTACTTTATTACAATGAACGCCAGAGTATTTTGTTTGGCTGAGAATGAGTTACTGGTGCCTGAGTATTAAGCAGTATTAAAAATCGTCCTGTGATAGCAAGATCAGAATTAAAGAAAGGATACTGAGGGGATTACTTACGACTCCTTGGTCCATATTCTCGTCGGGTATGGAGACTACTAGCACCTTTTCCTCAGCGACTTATTTCCCTAGCACCTTTTCCTCAGCGACTTATTTCCCTAGCACCTCTTCCTCAGCGACTTATTTCCCTAGCACCTTTTCCTCAGCGACTTATCTTTGGATATGGCTGATTAATATTCTTCTGTACGTTATTTATGTAGAGTATGGCGATAACAATGGGATAGTAAGGTGAAATAAGCAGAACAGATCGCTTAGGAAAAGGCGTTAGGGAGCTTCCTTAACCGACGAGAATTCGGGCCTTTAACCCTTTCATTTCTAATGGCTTCCCTCGAGATGAATAACACTGTCTAGCAAAAAAATAAATATACAAATAAATAAATAATGAAAAAAAGTAATGGAGCTGAAAAATAAACTGAGATTGTTATTAACCACTTCCTTACGAGATATTCTTCTACTGACGTCCTTGGACTGATGGGGTTAATATGTAGAGAGAGAGAGAGAGAGAGAGAGAGAGAGAGGTTTGACGAGTATATAGAGGGAAAACGGAATCATCTGAAACGCACACTAGATGAGATAGGGATTTTTATTGTACTTCGCCGGATGTAAATTATCTTCAGACGGAATCGGGAAGACAGTTGTTTCTTTGACTGTAGTGGAACTGATTCACACCACACAGATGATTCTCACTGACCCGCGGAATGATTCTTAATACAGGGACATCGCTGACAATTATCTTGATGCAAGGCGATGCTCATTTGACCACTTGCGAGTTTTGGGCGACAAGAAAGTTGAAAATATCGACATCAATTATTTTCGTAGTATCAGAATAAATCGCGCTTAATGAATATCGTGTTAAAAAAATTTGACATACTCGTAACATCAAGTACTTGCTGAACAATGTTATGCTTTGATTTAGCCGATATGAAAATAATTAACTTTTTAAACTCTGAAAATATGGACGGTCTTCGGCATCGTACTGTCCTTATTTACAGCAAAATGAAGCATAATATTGCTCAACCAGCACGTGACATACCGACAAAGCTACTGTATTTTCACACCATATTTTCCTACTTTAAACGGGAGTTTATCAGTGTCGACATTCTCAACTCGCAAGTGGGCAATTTCAGACCCTTTAGGAGAAAAAGAGATGTTCCAGACCAACGTCGGTGTTCTTAGTGGAACTGTGTAAAAAAAAAAAAAAGCTTACCTTCAATCAAGAGTCTGCCTTCCTTGCTCTCCAGTCAGGTGAACTGAGAGTGTACTGTAAATTTAGCATTCTACTTTCCAACCTTGTGAAGGATGAAGAACTACACGTTTTACATGACCTGTGCAGCATGGTCTGGTGAGTAAAGTATCTCACTAGAGTCTAGACCTTCTTGTGGAGGAAGTTGCTGTATGCTTACGAATCGCTGGGGGGGGGGGGAGGAAGATGGCAGCAACTTTTATTCAGTCTGCTATCAAGATTTATCTGCATCTTGTTGGCTCTTTCCCATTTATCTGCATGTGTAGAACGAATCTTCTCAGTTGCACATTATCAAATAAAAACAAACTATAAAGTACTCATAGAATGCATACCTCCGCAAACGCCAAAATAATTTATGATTTACTGCAACAATTCCTCTTTCCTACTAGACGAACACTTTTACGATCTTACACTATTAATTCTGTGGTCTTAGCCTGCCCCGTTACACAATTCAGGGATGCGACTCCAGTCGCATGAAGTTAAGCATTCTTCCTTAACAGTTATAAACACTTGGAACAAATTGCCCTCCAGTGTAGTAAACTGTGATACAGTACTAACCTTTAAAGGTAGCCTGGATAAGTACCTGTCTATTGACACCCAGTTTATTATGTTTACTCCTGTTAAAACACTTCTGTATATGTAAACTTTTTTTTCACTCCCAGCGCCATGATGACGGTACCAGCAGAACAACAGTGATAAATATTGCTGACTTCCTTTTCAAGTACATAGTTTAGATTAATATTTCCTTTCCCTCTTTCATATGATTTTTCCATGGCATTTTTTCTATGGTGCAAGTTGATCCTTCTCACTATTTCCTGCCGGTTTCGGCTGAAGGGTTTGATGGGAAGGGGGGGGGGGGGGGGAAGCCGTCCGGCTTTTCAATCCTTGTCCATAACTGGTAAAATAGTTTTGTTAGTTACAACCTTCTCTATATCGAACAGCCACGAAAGGACCAACAGGTCTGTTGCTGTTTGCCTTCCGTTGTACCCTTTGTATTCATTGCCTCCTCCCCCTTCATCTCCCCATTTTTCTTCTCCCTCCCTTCTCTTCCACTCCTCTTTCCTTATCTCTCCCCACCTCTCCCTTACATCATTCCAAGTAATCTTCTTAACCTTTTTCTTCTTCAGTTTATGACCGTTTGCCAACTAATCCTGGACACATCCTAATGAAGTCAGGTTATGTATTCATCCAATGTTTACAGTGAGACTAGCATCATATTCCAGTGTTATACCAAGGCTATGAATCTTTCCATAATACTTCTTCGTGACTACCACCATATTCCAGTGTTAATCAATTGCTACAACTCAGCATTCAAGTTGGAGAGATGGTAATTTTAGGCCAAATTAGAGAAGCGTATTCATTAGCAAGATTACAGTGAATCAGATGTCACTGTACTTAGGGGTTTAACGAAAAATTAACACGAAGAGGAATACATTAATAAGAATTTGGAATGTGAGTTTTTTTTAAAAGAGTGTCTATGATTACTATATCAACAAGATACTAAGAGGTTGTTGTATTTAATGGTAATCAATTCACCACAGTTTATTAAAGTACGTAAATATTATGTCAATAAGTTTTTGTCAAAAAGAGATTTCCATGTTAAACGCCTGTGATATGAAAGATTATCGTATTAAAGAGAGGTTGTTTTACGGACACTGGCTTATAAAGATCCTAAACTTTATTATTAAATCAGTAAGAGATTGTAAGAAAGCAAACGATAATAACTTCAAGGAGTGAATATATATGGCTGCTGGCTTACATTACTAAGATTATTATAAATTACATTTTTATTTACAAATATTTAGAATTGAAAGAAAAAAATAACTGTGTGAGCAAAAGAAAACCAACAAGAAATTATTATTGATATGAGATTACATTAAAACATTATTATACTGCATTAACAAAAAATTATTAACAAACATGAATGAAAAAAAAAATGTTAAAGATTATCACTGGGATAATCGTGGTAAATACTGCCAATCTAAAACTAAATAAATAATAAAAAAAATAAACCTTATACTCTGGCTCTTACGGCTCAGCTGAATAAAATCATCTGGTTGGCTAGAATGACCCCGACCCCGGGAAAAAAAAATAATAATCCACAGTTAAAAATATGACGAAAATAAAACTGATATACTCAATAAAACAAGAAGAAGCAGATGCCGATAACAGCGAAGGTTATTGTACTGACGAGGAAGATGCTGATACAGATGGGACATTTTGAGGAGCTTTGAGAAGGCTGTGGTGATGTGGTGGTGGTGGTGGTGGTATGGTGATGATGGATCTGGAAATGATAATAATGACAATAATAATAATAACGATGATGGTGAAGATAATTACAAAAATAAGGATAAGCCTTTTCATCCAATAAAAGACAAACACACACACACACACACACACACACACACACACACACACACAAATTCACCGTACAATCAAGGTCAAACGTTTACACACTATTTCACTGAGTTTACTTGACAATGAAGGCATGTCCGTCACTTTGCTCCCTGCGCATCTTAAAAAAAAAAAGAAGTGAAATCTATAGGCAGAAAAATATACCAGGCCTCTCTCAGCTTTGATGTATTCGCCAAAAATGGAAATAGTGAAGCAGAAGTGGTGAGACAGAGGTGAACTTTTGTCCTTAGCTTTACCGCTATATATCGTATTCTCTTTGGCATGAAGGACCTCTCAGCACTTCTTCCTTGGCGAGTTATTTTCAACCTTACACCTTATTATCCTTTCATATGATACTGACCTATACTGTGTCGATGTCAGAAATTATACCCTCTTCACGTTAATTTGGCCCAGATTTCTGTCCCTTTGCAGCTTATTTCATGCAGTTGGGTGTACGACTTTACATCCTTTCCACAGCACTGCTTCGTGACTTGCATCATTTTTCGCTGTGAATCTAGTGTAAGATGAGTACAGCATGCAAGCGAGTGTCAAGGTGAAATATTTAAGGAAGTTACTATGGAGGAAATGCTACAATATCCACCCAGGCAATGAAAATACAAGCTTACATATACAACGGTTGGTACAGTGACTCACAGTTGGAGTATTAGTGCTGGGGCTGTTGACGTCACGGTGTGGGAACCATGATTGGCTTTGGGAGTACGGCGAAGAGGAGAGGTAGTCAGGAACACCGAATCGGGATGTGGG
This sequence comes from Birgus latro, assembly GCA_018397915.1. NCBI lineage: Eukaryota > Metazoa > Arthropoda > Malacostraca > Decapoda > Coenobitidae > Birgus > Birgus latro. Next base: position 6,117 of record JAGKTI010005502.1, on the reverse strand, counting down.
ATGGGCTGAAAGGGGCTGGTTGTGGACTGAGAGGGGTTGATTGTGAGCTGGTGGAGGCTGGTTGTGGGCTGTGGGAGGCTGGTGTGGGAAGGGTGCCTGTCCTGTAGCCTCCTCGTAGCTCGGTGGAAGGTCCCATTCTTTCTGTGTCTCCTTCATGTCACCACAACCTTCATGCACCTGTCGGGGAGCAATCTGGGTTACTCTCTACTTCAAGTCTTTCACGACAAGAGACCTTTCTTAAGATGACTGGGCTGTCTGGTAGTAGCACTGATATTTCTAACCCCTTCATAACGAAAAGTACAAAATCTGGGAAAAGAATGTACTGTAAACGACGTTCTGTTATTTTTACTAGTGTTCACAGTACGAATTCCGACATTTTGATTTTCACTATGGAATGATCTCTAAATTATGGTGTGCACTGATCAACCGCTAACGCAGACGTGACATTTAGATCTTCCCGGAACTTGATATCTTTGGCATAGGCCTAGAATGATTATTATAGGCACGGAAGTGATATGTAAATCTACAAGGAACTTGATGTTTTTGGCACTGTACTGGAAGGATAAATTATAAACACTCAGCTATCAAGCCTCAGCAGCACTGTGTAAGCAAGGGCGGATAAGATTACAGAGCCACTGTTTCACCATCAACCACGTTCACCCGATAACCGTACCATACATAACGAGGCGGAGCTAGGACTGAAAAAAAAAAAAGAAAAAATCAGGTGGCCATGCCTAATTATGGGATGGCTCTAAGAAAACTGTATGGAGGGGTTCGAGGTACTGCCCTGCAATTTTGGGTCGGCCACAGGGGTTACCAAGCACACACCACAACATGCATAGGAATAACTCTACTAACTTTCCCACGTTTACAGTTTTATGACGACTTATTTATCACTTTGAAGAATCTTGGTATAAACATGATGCATTCTGCCAACACTCCAGATTTACCAACCTTATTAATTCACTCGAAGTTTATTCTGATTACTTTATGGCTTTGATTTTCCTGTCTGCCTGTCTGTCTGTTCATGGCACTGCTAGAAATACATCCCCCTTTTCAGTTTTGTGGCGACTTCCTAACGAAGCTTCTGAGGACATGTTAAGGGACTGTGAATTCCTGCTTGCCTGTCTTCATACTGCCACTGCTTCAAACATACTCACCACAATTATGCTATGAGGATTGACTGACTGACCGAAATAAAACTGGCGACGCAACTTCACTTACATACAGGCTGGTCCACAAATAGCGCTCTACTAGAAACTCACGTGGCAGTACCTTATGTTCTGCGAGGAAAGTTCAGTCGGGTAGTGTGGGCGTGGTTGTGGCAGTGAGCGCAGGATACGATTAAACGATGCCAAGTACATGCTGATAACATTACACCGTCCCCGCAACACTCGACATATCAGCTGGCGGAGTGAAAGGGGAGTGTTGTATATGGGCCACCCTTAGATGAAGACAGCTGACGAGACTGACAGGGATGACCGTGTACGACCGCGGATGTCTCTGTCTGTCTCTCTGTTCGCCTGTTTGCCTTACATTCCCACTGCTTCATACAGACCTCACCTTTTCATTTAATCTGTGAGGATACGGTGACGGAAGACTAGTACAAAAAATTATATGAGGGTGTTCTTCCTCGACTGGTTGCCTGGCCGATACTAACATACCTTATCTACACACTACTGATACGGCTAACTGCCTGTCTGTCATCAAATCACGGGGGCTTGGAAGGGAGTAGGGAGAACGGAAGGAAAGTCAGTCTCCTCAAACCGACGACTTATTTTAACCTGCAGTCCACCGGGTTCACGTTTCAGATGACCCTGGAGCCACAACAGCAACAACAATAATAACAACAATTCAATTACCTCTTCCTTATTATTTCCTCCTTCTTTCAGACGATTTAATTCGTCTTGGGGGAGAATTTTCGAACTAGACAGGTGACATACATCCTTCATTAACACCTGTACCGAGTGGGAGGGTCGCCAAAGCTGAATAAAATCGTCTGGAAGCAGCATGAATAAAATACAAAATGATGTGATCGCAGTGAAGGGGTGAAGGTGACAGATAAGCCGTTCTTGTTATGATAGTTAAATTTTTAGACTTTTTTTTTTTTTTTTTTAGCGGCCAGGTTAGTCAGTCACTCCCTAAGGATCTTTGCACACAGGTACTTCACTCCTTATATCGTTCCGCATCTATCTATACCCTTTTCACTCTAACTTAGCCTAAAATTGCCCTATCTCCATCATGAATAATGGTTTGTCACAAGAGATTAACACATGAATACGATGCTAGTCACGAAGAAGTGCTTTGGAGAGGATGTAGAGTAGTAGCACTGCCTTTTCCTTTCACTGAAGTACGTGAAATTAACTGCCAAAAGGACGAAAATCCAGACCAAGGTATAGCAAAATCGGCGAAGTCTCGTGTAGTGCGTGTTCCTGCGCTTGATTTGAGATGGAATTGCCCCAGTGTGTGGTTAGGGTAAAAGCAGTAAGTCCCCTTTATGTGTAACTTTTTTCAATTTTCTTTATTACGTCCTGAGAAAAATAAAGTCTATAAAGTTTCATGGCTACCTATACAGCTGATTTGCCAGTGACCTTCAGTTCCAGTACCTGTTGTAGAGGAAAAGTTGTTATTCTGAAAAAAAAAAAAAAACACCTCTGGCATACACCTACGACCTCATGTCACTTGTCTAATTGATTTCAGACAACTGTTGAGGTTATGTACGTATATGTATGTAGGTAAAAGGCCTGTGTATGTATGTAGGTATGTTATTATGTACGCGTTTATGCATGTGTGTACCTATGTATGTGAGTTTGTATGTATGTACTGTGGTGGCCGGCATGCACACTCCTGGCATATAAGGTCATGCTGTATTGTATGGGTAAGGTTAACTGATCCGTACAGCCTAAGAACATCGCTTACTGCTGCCATGGGAGAACTGATCCACCCCTACCCAGTCCTTCACTCACGGGTATAATACAGGTGTGGAAAGCTTTTAGAGTGAATGGTGAAAAATACATGCGGAAATTATATGGGAGTGAAGAATGAAAAATATGAAGAATTTTTTTTGGGGGAGTGAATGGTGAAAAATGTACGTGGAAATTATTTTTTGAGTGAATGGTTGAAAATGTATATGAAAAGTGTCTTGTAGTGGCTGTATTTTTGAGTGTATCTATCTACCTATTACCAGACGCCTTAAACCCGGAAGGGGTGGCCACAAACGTATCACCTCCATGGCATCCGGTCCCCCGCCATTTCACTACCCTGCTCCCACCTCATTCCCCCCTCTCTCGTACACCTCTCCACTCCATCTGCAAGTTTGTATAATCTGGCAACTTCTGATAGTAGTGTTATCTGTGTTATTTGTCCATTATCTTATTCAGTGTTTTCCCGGGTGCATCGATTTGTCCAGCTTATCATAAATGCTCAGCCATGCAGAGAGATAACGTGCCTTGACGTTTTAATTATCCCTTTATTCTTGATATTGACAGATGGTTTTACTGAGGTTTTTGGAGATTTACCTTTAAGTGGGTTAGAAAATCCTTTATTAACTCCTTTACTATGTTCAGTTTTAATACTACCGGTATATTTTCAAGGCCACTAGGCGAATTTACTTTTTTTTTTTTTCTAAGAGAGACACCTTGTAGTGGAGGCGTTAATCTTATCTCACTTAAGCTGAATAAAATCGTCTTGTAGCCAAAAAAAAAATAACATCCTCTCAGCAACATTTTTTTTTTACTAATATCTTTTTATTTATTTCTGCAACCACTAAATTATTTAATTCACGGGTCCTATTCACATACACACTTAGGATCAATTGCCCCTCGTAACTAAGATGTCTTTTCCCAGGTGGGGCAAGGAAAAGGGATCGTAGAATATTTCCATGTTTTTGTTCTTAATAAAGAAAAAAACTATTGATTACGAGAGAGAGAGAGAAACTAGTTATTTTATTTCGCTGTAAGGATAAATAAAAAAAAAAAAAACTGGAGAATTTTCCCAAACCTCTAGTTCTTCCTGCAAAAAGAGATCTTAAGTTACGACAGAGAATCGATCGTAAATTAGCTCGAAAATTCAACTTACGATCAAATCTGTCGTGACTCCCTTTCTGAAATGCAGGAGGAACAAGGAGGCTGTCAAATCTTCCTCTTGTGTCCTGTACTGGCTTCATAAATACATCTTAGCTACGACACGAAGATGAAGCAGCTTATCATTGTTTTCTATAGGACGATCAAGGAAAGGGGTGCAAAATCCTCCCTTGTCAAGTTCTTCCTGTAAAACCATATGACAGAATTTCCTATTGACGCATTCTCGTTGCTTTAGGAGGCTCCCTATTACCTTTTCCTAAGCGATTTATTCTGTTACACCATTCGGTTCTATTCTATATTACATAAATCCTTCTGATATCGCCATACATACATGCATAAACTATAACGTACAAAAGGACATTTGAGACCCATATCCAAAATTAAATCGCCAAAGAAGAGGTGTTAGGGAGCTTCCATAACCGACGAGAATGCGAGCCACAGTAACATAAAGGCCGCTTCAGCAAAGATAATTTTTACGTATGAAATGCCAAGCAGTATACGTAGCTTTAATCGGAGTCGCGCCTGCTTACATACTCTACCCTTTTCACTTTAACTTGACCCAGATTCTCGTCCAGCGGCTTATTTCACACAGCTCAGTGCCAAGACGATACTGCGACTCTATATATCGTCTCCAGAACACCCCTTCATGACTAGCAGCATATTCTACATTAATCTCTTGTTACGACTCAGCAACCAAGATGGCAAGATGGCAGTTTCAGGCCAAGTTAAGGTGAAAAGGGTATAGGTCTTGTTCTTAGTCATCTTGCAGAACTTTTAACCTCTTGAATCAGGTCTCTAAGCCGAATAAAATCTTCCTTAAGCTGAATAAAATCGTCCTTAAGCTGAATAAAATCGTCCTTAAGCTGAATAAAATCTTCCCAAACCAAATAAAATCGTACCTGAGTGAAATATAATCGTCAGTTTGCTGAATAAAATCGTCTCTAAGCTGAATGTAATCGTCTTGTAGAATAACAGGAAAAGCTCCCGTACTGAAGAGGTGCAGCCTTTATCTTTTGGTTCCCCTTTAAAATTACTGTTGTCTTAGTAAAAGTGCTTCATAGAAAGTGGATTTATAAAGGGTAAATTCCTGTATGGATACGATATTCACCTCAGCAATCTCCCCCCTCTCTGTCATTCGTTTCCGTGGGTACAAGGCGATAGAATCCTTCGAGAGGGAGGCCGAGGAGGACCTGGATCTGCGTACTGACGATGAACAACCCACCAGCGTAGCCATCCAGCTCTACGACAACTACAGAAAGGGAGAAGTCACTCAGAATTCCCATGGCAGACTCACTATCCCATCACATCACTCACGGCCACATTAATGTCCCCTTTAGACTAGGACTTACTGTTTTCTGCTTTGGGTACCTACTTCATTGCAAAGCTTGATGTACTGGGGGACATTCTTACCGTCTGTCCAAACTTAATCATAATGCCCTGGTGCGCGACGACGACGACGACGACGATGATGATGATGAGGAGGAGGAGGAGGAGGAGGAGAGGGATGGTTTGTGTGTGTGTGTGTGTGTGTGTGTGTGTGTGTGTGTGTGTGTGTGTGTGTGTGTGTGTGTGTGCTCTATTAACCAGCAATCTTCTTACGTACGTACCACACACCTTTCCATGTCACTACTTCGGCGCTAATACTCATCGTCAGTACTATGGCTGTCTCATCAGGACTTGTGTGGCGGTATTAGTGATTTTTTTTCCCCCACATGGTGATGGGTATTGTGCAACATCTGTGCCCTGTTTTGGCGAAATTCATATCTTCTCATCTTTGCCCTAGCTTGGATCGAACTTGCGTCGCTTCAAGACACCCTGTCACCCAACACAACCCGTCAACGCACCCTATCATCTCAAAATACATCCTGACACTCCAAAACAGTCACCCATCGACACACCCTACCACCCCTCACCACACCCTGTCACACTATAACACACCCTGTCACCCCACACCACACACTGTCACCCCACAACACACCCTGTCACACTACAACACACCCTGCCACCCCACAACACACCTTGTCACTCAACAACA
>JAGKTI010005501.1:31602-44700 GCA_018397915.1 Birgus latro | reverse complement strand
TTGGAGATTAGTTATAAGAAAAGCTTAAGATACTTTCACTCCACATGGGTCAATGAACTGAATGACGACAGACTCGCACTCACTATCAGTGTTACCACCTCGCTACGTGTTAAATGCCTAGTAGATTTTCGCTTACCGTGCAACATTAATCGCTATGAGACAGTTTCATTCCTGTCGCTATCCATGGATTCGCTACCCCAAAAAACGCTATCTGAGAGGCTCCACTGTATATATATATATATACGGTATATATATATACTGCATATATATACAGTATATATATATATACATTGTATAATGATTCAATGTCTATCACACAACCTTGGGTTCCTCCTCTCTTCTGATAATAAGCAATAAATGACCAGTGTTTTTCCTGTTAACTGAATATTTCCTGTACTGATCCTGTTAATAAAATATTTGAAGACTGCTTTACTGTATTTATTTGAACCACTGCTGCACCAACATGCCTCAGAAAAAAAAATTCATTCCATGAATAAAAGTCAATGTTGCAAAGAAACTAAAGTTCTCATATCCTTTGTGTTAATTTGCTTTTGCTATGCCATTCTCTCTCTTTCTCAGCTGGTGTTTGCTGACTAATTTCCTACATTTCAAGAATTGCTTCCAGAAACACATTACAGTAATATAATCCAAACAATATTCAGCAAAATGTACCCCTAAAAGGAAGGTTTAGATTTAATTTTACACTTATCACCTGTAGGATTTTCACTGAAATAGAAAATCAACTATAAGTTCTAATCTTGCCCTTGAACACAGTTCAAATTGTTGGCCGAGTTATTGTAAGTTGTATCTGTTGTGCCACTGAGCAGCCTACACATCATACTGTAATTACATGAAAGCACCCACTCCAGCCATGTAGACATACACACACACAAACATGGTGAATAAACACTTGATATCATACTTACTGACCTAGGGGACCACTACCTACCACCCCTTCCTGTGGTCACCAGCTCCCACAAATTCACACGAGGCAGTGAAGTAAAAGTTTACTGTCCTTTTACCAATTCTTAAAAGAGGCAATCTCAACTGTGGATAGCACAACATGAATGGCGAAAAGTTGCCAGTGTCAGTGACAATGAACTGGGGTAAAGAGATATCAGTACACAATTACACAGGCATTTCATCGATTCTCCCTTCAGAAAACAGTTCAGTTACACCTGGATGGTGTTCCCTGAATTACTCAAAAATTAGGATTTTTGCAACAGAAAAACTGTGCTTTCAGCCAAAAGAACCAGGGCCTTTACAGAAAACTGCAACAAGCTGCAACATAAAATGGAATGCTGAGAACTCGTACCCCGAGCTGTTGACACACATTCGATTGGTATGCCTCCGCCAAGCCTTGCACACTGACTAGCCATACAATCTCCATGACCTTGCTTACCTAATCAGTTCATCATCCCTTCATACTGAATCACTGACAAAAGTTTGGTAGAAATCTGTCATGGGGTTCAGGAGATATCGTACCCACAAAGATAAACTAAGTTGCTAAGTCGACCCCATATGATCTTGACCATGCTAACCTAATCAGTTCATCATCCCATCATATTGTATTACTGACAAAAGTTTGGTCAAAATCCACCAAGGGGTTCAGGAGATATCAAGCCCACAAGGATAAACTAGGATGACCCCATATAACCTTGACCTAGCTGACCTAATCAGTTCAGTATCTCCTCATACTGCATCACTTACAATAGTTTGGTAGAGAATTTATTACCACAAAAGTGTTACGGACATACGGACCCATGCATGCACACACCCACCCATGCATAGATGGATGGAGAGAAAGTCTAGTCACTTAATGCCTCCTACACCACTGGTGGGCAAAGGCATAATCACAGCAGCCAAGAAGGCCATTTATCCCATCAAGTTTATATACATCAGACAAGCCAACATTTGTGAGTGGTATGACAAAATTAAGCAGTTAACTGGGTACAACAGACAGAAACTTTTCTCCTTCCCGTAAGTTGACCAACTCAGCAATGAAGAAGCTGCATACAAAATTAACAGACATTTTGCTAGCACAGGCCAGTGGTTGCTGAGCCTAATTTGTCCCCAAATTCCCTACCAGCCTACCTTCCTATCCATTCTCCCCTGACTTGGAGGAGGAGTATCAAGTTATCAGATGCCTTAAATCTCTCAAAAGTAGATGGCCCACTACGCCCCTAAAACTTACCAGTCAAACTGCATTTGGAATCTGCACCCGGGCTACCTACACCTCTTACTTCCATAATCAAAGCTTCACTCAAACAGTATAAATGCCCCAGTGCTTGGAAGACAGTATATGTTATTCCACTACCGAAATCTGGAAACCCATGACAAACTGAATCCTGTTGCCATCATACCCATACCCAGTCTGACCTGTGAAGGATTTGTGTTCGACTGGACCTATGCTGACACTGTTGGTTCAGTCGACCCTCGGCAATCTAGGAATATGAAGTCCTTCACCACACACGGCCTTGTCAGTTTCCTAAACATCAAAGTCTGAAGCAGTGTAAAGTATCCATGGCAACTAGCCTTTGTGGATTTTACCAAAGCATTTGACATGGTCAACCACAACATAATAATGAAGAAGGAGGCCAATCTGGGAATACAAGAAACTTGGTTACATTGTTGACAGGCTTCCCCTCAGAAGACATTATAAGACATAGGGGGACTGCCCCCACCTCCCTCCCCCTCTCCTGTAGCGTACCACAGGGCACCAAGATGGATCCATAAATTATTCTCATCAATGATATTTAGCAGCAAACAGATCATCACTGGAAATACGGTATGATGGTGACTCTACATCTAGCGTCAGTACCGACCACACATCCCCTGACTTTGGTGCACTGCAGGACATCACAAACATCCAGAGAGTGGACCAACAACAATGATACCACAATCAACTGTATCATGACAGTACCAATGCACACCTATTTGGAGACAAACAACATCGTGCCTTCTGACATCATACTGAGCATTCATGTCCTCCGACAGGTTAAAGATGTCAAGCTCCTTGACATCACCAAAGAAAACAATTTCACCTGGATGAGCCACATTAGAGTTGTCAACAAATGTGCATCACACTGCCTCTACTTGCTCCGATGACTAAGATCACTAGGTATCCTGCCAAAGAGACTGAGCAGTTGCCTGCTGAGAATTCTTGGCAGAACAAGGGATGCAATGTGTGGCCAGAAGCAATGCCCACTAACAGAATCTCATCCCAATTGCTGCTCACTTCAGTTCATACTTCACACAGACACTGACGAATAAGGGACTGTGTACAAGGTCCAACTTTTACCCCAGTATTATGAGACATATGGAGGTACAGTACTAGTGTTTTGGACTCACTACAATGAAGTATATTAAGTGCAATTATTTTTCCTGTACCCATTCACCAGATACAAAGATGGTATCAAAAGACTGAAACTCAAATGGAAAGAAATGAAATCAGAAGTGAATCTCAGTGTAGTGGCACCAACCCTGTTTGATAATGACAAGGTGGAAATTATTGAAACCATACAAAAACTTTTTGTCTTCCTCACTGGGAGGTAACTTCAGCATAACTTCTCTTGGAGGTGTCCATAACCTCACTTCTGAGGTCAGTTCCGTTTACCCTCACTTATACCTCTGTCTCTGGCCCTTCCTAACATCAGCCTCAATGCTATCCCATCCCCTTCCTTTGCCATCACTACAGTCACATTGCCATATACTGTATTAAGTATCAACCAACATCTCATCATCTTTCTCCAGAAATTATAGACCATACCTCCTTGCTAATACTGTACTGTTGAAGTATCTGTTGCAATCTCGTCTGTGCACCTTTCGCAGTGATTGCATCTATTACAAAGTCTGTCCCAAAAGAAACAAAACTTTTTCAATATGGTTGTGCACCAACCAGCAGCAATACTGTGATCGTGATGGGAGCGCTGTGTACTGGCAACTCTGAGCTTTAGTCTAACACTAATTGCATCATGTCATGTCGCTTATTCATTATAGTACACACGCTTGAGTGAACATGTATTTAGTGCACTTGGCTATTTTTGCAAGTTGAACAATGAAGGATCCTGAAGGACACTGTGTTTGCATAAAACTTTCAAACTGGGACAAATCATTTCTTTCTGAAAAATGTCATGACAGGTGGCGAAATGTTAGCGTATGACTACCATGTCAAAAACAAAAAGGTAGTTGTCAAAGTGGGTTGAAACATTATCACTCCGACTCAAAAAAACACATCAGAGTCACTCAAATATGAAGGTGATGTTGACCATCTTTCTTTATTAGAAGGGTGTTGTACATCATGAGTTTGTTCCACATGGTCAGAGTCAATGAAGAGTTTTACTTGGATGTCCTGAAGCATTTGAGGGATGCAGTGTGATGGAAGAGGTCTGAGGTGTGGACGAACAACATCTGCATACTGCACCATGACAATGCACTTGCTCATGCATCACTCCTTATCTGTGACTTTTTGGCAAAGCATGAAATGATTATTGTTCCCCAGCCGCCCTACTCTCTGGATCTGGCCTCTGCAGACTCACTCCCTCCCCAGGTTGATATCCATCCTTAATGGCTGCCGATTTCAGACAATAGAAGAAATAGAAGAAAATTTGCCAAGTGCGTTAAATCCTTGTTCACTCAAGCGCATGCAACTCGATGACTAAGTGACACGGTGTGATGCGGCTAGTGTTACACTAAAGCTCAAAGTTGCTGCTACAGAGTTCTCCCATCGCAATCACAGCATGGCTGCTAGTTGGCACATGATTTAAAAAGTTCGGTTTCATTTCGGACAGGCTTTGTATTCATGCCCTACGACTATAAGTCATTCGTTCATAGTTACACAATCTATAAATATTGTTTGCTCAATTCATTTTCCACCAACTCTCAAGTGAATCTCTACATTCATTTGTGCTTGAAAAAAGTTTTATTAAAAACATTTTTTTTCCCTTACAAACCTACTTTTGAAAGGCATGGTTCATGTTTGCCTATGTCAGCCTTTTTATTTGATGGCTGCTTTCCAGGGTGCAAAGCTTAAAGCTGCATTCTGGTAATGTCCCCTTACCTAATTGCACATTTTAATTGGTCTGCTTGCAGCAACTCTCACATCGCAGTTTGCATCTGTATAGCACTCCACCAATTTAGGCTGACATGTTCTCTCCACATGTCCAAATTACCTCAGCCATCCAGTACTGTGTGCATCACCTCACCAACACTCCCACTGACCAGATGTCCTCTTGACTCTACATGCTATTGTCTTGGAGTGTGACACCAAGCATTCACCTCACCAATTTCATTTCAATTTGTAATTCTTGGGACATCTTTCTTTTGTACTACCTACTTCACTACCATAAAGCATCACACTGCACACAAAATGCATACAGTACAGTTTCTCTTTCATATGTACTACAGAGAATCCTCAAGTGCAACAGCATCCATCATTTCTTAACTATTTCTGGCTCTTATGATTGACCTTGCTCCTGTACTTTATATATTAAATATATACCATTTACTATGCTGGGTGGTAATCATATAACCAAATTTTGGCACCTGGTGGTTTAGTGGGTAATTACAGCGCTCCAGTCGGACTGAGCCGGTGAAGGTTTAAATCCAAGGGATGATTGGGGTTTATTGCTGAGGTAATGCCACTCAGGGATGAGTGAGGCTGGTCACTCTCATCTTAAATGTCAAGACCAACTTGCCTAGCCCCGGGCTCCTACGCTCCTATGTGGGGCAATATAGGATTGGATGATGATGATGATGATGATGATGATGATGATGATGATGATATATATATATATATATCTAGTATATATATCAACTGTTACTCAGGTCACAAATGTAACTTACTGAAGCTTATGCAGTAATTAAAAACCATCATTATAAAGGTTCCTTGGCTGAACAATATTGTCTGGCTACAGTCAAAATAAAATAAGAAAAGATTTCATCAAAATAAAAAAATTTGTGGACAGTTTCAAGGCTGAATAAGTATCTGGCTGTGAACACTTAATTCCTCTTTCAAGGTGTCAGGGCAAGATAATTGGCTACCACAGTCCAGAACACTTACAGCATTTTCTTTCTACAGAAAGAGTAAGTTTTAGAAAATCATCATTGTATTGCTGAAGGGGCTGACAGTGGTTGTAGTAAAAAAAAACCTTGTCTTGTTCACCATAATATTTTCTCAAAGATACAGTACTGAGTAATGTACCTGATTGCCACTGTCCCTTGGAGCTTCCCACATGGCAGCAGTGTCTTGCAGCAGACTGGCCACAGAGACTTGCCACAGTCATCCACCCTGCTGTGGACTAAGAGAAGAACTGATCAGTCAAATTTTAAATTCAAGCAATACTGTACTGCAGTTCATCCAACTTGTGCTTATCAGTATCTGTCTTCCATTTTTACAAAATACTATTATCTGAGGATTAAAAGGTATAAAAAATATTTCACTGATTTCATTTACTTCCTATATTAAAAATATTAATCCTATACATTCTTAACATTTCAACATTTTACATTAATGTTAATGCACTCTTTGAAACAGTAAAGTTAAAACAATGTTAGCATCCACAAATAAAATGGCAAAGGTTGCGTGATCAACCAAACAATGCTGGATAAATAATATTAGTATCCACCTTTCAAGATACTGTACTGTAATAAATACGTAACGTGAACTATATACAAAAACTGTCAAAACTAGATACAGCAACAGTGCTTAGTCTATAATCCTCATGTACATATATACAGTGATCTACTGTATTTTGATATGGAAGTGCTGTTACTGTGTACCATATATACATATCCAATTTCAGGACATTCACACACAACTACTGTACTGGGTACAATTCATGCATTCTTGACAAAAATTACTAATTTAGTAACTTAGATATTGTACTGCATTATGATGAGCTCAGAATTTATATATACCATGAATGGCAGTTAACCTTTACTCTGCAAAATTCAGAATAAGTTAGATTCAGAAAGTCTGCTAAATTCTTGTTTGAGTAACCATGGTCTGTCTGGCCAATCAGACCCATCAACCACAGGCAAGCAACCATCCCTGCAAGGATACTCCATGCAGTGAATCAATGCTCCCTTGCAGCAGACAGTGCCTCATCACAGTGAGATGTGGGGAAGAGTATAGAGGCCTGGGTCCCAATTGGATGCCGCATACCCCAGGTATACGTGTTTCCACCCAGTTAACATGGTCACCATAGTTGGCTCCAAATCACCCCATTATTTGGTATATGGCTACAACCCAGCACTGTAAATGATTTCCTGTGTTACAGGAAACCATTATGCCTGTCACCGTGAAGAGCCACCAGAAGTGGAGAGAAGAGTACAATAATAAAAAGTGACAGGCAGGGTGGGAGAAATATGATGAGAGGAGGGCAGACATAGAAAAAGAATGATAATGGTGAAGGAAGAAGAAGGCAGCATTACATCATGTGACTGGATGAGGTTGCCACCACCTACCATCAGTCTGATACTCATAAGTGATGTCAAATGCCGAAAAGTACAGACTTGGTATGTGCACGGTTCATACAATAAATACCAGTATCAGTTCAGTAAAATAAACGGAAATAGATTAATGCTGTACAAAAACATCATTTACTAAATACAAAGTATAACTGTACAAATCAGTATAAATACTATGATAAATTACTGGTATGTACTTCCCACTTCCCTCCAATGACATATTTATAACTTCATTCTTGCTACCTTCAAACAACTTTACTCAGCTAAACAAACATTTTGAACTGAAGGCATAGAAAGGTCAATAGCCTTCACTAAGCAATTCAATAAAATCATTTGGAAGCAGGAAGAACAGAGAGAATATGTCATTGGACTGAAGAGGTTAACAGCCATGCTAGAGTATCATTTGGAAAAAAACATCATATAACTTTAATACATACACACAGCACATACATGCACATAAATGAACACACACACCTGCATATTACAATTAGTAAACACACACACACACAATGAAAGGAATTATTGCTAGACTGATTTACAGGCAGCCATACATGATAATTTGGTAATGGTTGTGTTTCAAGAGGCATTTGTATTCTGACAATGTACACACACAGTCAACAGTTCTTTCCTACTAATATCCGAGTAGTCAGGGACAAAAGTTCATCTACTACCCCAGCATATCTACTCCACATTATGGGCATGTCTGTTACTTTCCTCCCTGATGCTCATTATAATCATATGTGGATACAAAAACATATGGTAACATGCATCCCTCTGAACTTAGAAATTTTAGTCGGCAGAGCAAAGTGACAAGCGGAAAAGGTGAAAGTTAGGTGAATTTCTGTCCATGACTATGGGTACCCCTGTAAAAATCATGTTTCTGTTAAATGATTTTGGCTTAATGTTACCAATTTTTTAACAACCTTTCCAGTTGGTAATACTGTACCTAAGTTTGTTTTAATGATGCCCAAGTGAAAGATAACTAATACCTTTTTGTTTACTGTATTTATTTTTTATGTTGTAAACTGAAAAACAGGAATGCAACATGTGCATAAAATAGAAGCATTGCTGGGTGTATACTGGAGGGTGATTTGGCCTGGTAAGTAATCAACACATTATCGGAGCTGTATTACCTGAAATGTCTTATTTGTAATATGCTACATGAATGCTATTCATCTAAGATGGTTTATAGTGGCAGTATGTGGTGCTTTAGGTTGCTCTAACTTTATTTAGGATGATATTAAACCTAGGTTACATTAAAACATCTCCAAGAAAGGTTACCTCAGGATCTGCAGCAATGTACCATACCGGTATCCCCATTGGACCCAAGTTATACATCTTTGGTTGATATTTAATTAATGTTTTAGTGTTGGGAAACAGGACCCCATTACTAAGAAAGGGACAACTGTACAATCACACAGGTTTGGAACTACCTCAGACACAGCAAGTTTACAATCAAGAAGTAATGTTGAAAATGTGCTCCTGAGTCCATTCTGAGTTTGTTCTAAATTTTGGTGTTCAGTAGATGGGTATGTATAAGGAGGAACTAATGACTGTTAAGTGTACCAATACCAGTAGGACTATACACACAAATTCTCAAATATGTTTTATATCCAACTCAAGCCTCAATCAAAGTCATACAGCTTAAGGCTAAACTCAGCTGGGTTAGGTTAGCATAACAGGTCCTCCCCTTAACCCCCCAAGAAATCCAACCCTTACCAAAAAAAAAAAAAAAAAAAAAAAAAAAAAAAAAAAAAAAAAAAAAAAAAAAAAAAAAAAAGTATGCACAACACATGTAGTGCAACACAGTACTGCAGTTCTCTATACATCTGGTATGGTAGTGGTCACATGGAGTATTGTTTTTAAAAGTACATTACAGCACAGTATTCTACTCCTGAGCAAAGTTAGTCAGACGAAACATAATAGTTTCATCCAGAACTTTAAGCAATGTGCAACCTACTGTACTTTATCTTTTCTAATAAAAAAGTAGTAGCCTAAATGGATTCTATTCACTGAAAAATAATTTGTACACTGTTTATTATCTTTGTACTTCATTAATTTGAACAAAGTGAGATTTGAGGATAACCAGTTTTCAAGAGAAACAAGTTAGGTACTGGTAATTGCAATATCTACTGGTGTAGAGTTGTTTCAATGCAAATAAGGAAAATGTTACTAAGATTGTCAACACCTGCTACATGCACGGGGAATAGTGCAGGAAAAGTTCAAGTAATATATGTTGTTGCTGTTGTGGTCCCATGTTCACCTGGGCATGAACCAGTGGATGAAGGTTGTTGAAGTTACCTTTCTCTTGCAGTCCACCATTCCCCTTTTGTACAACCTATGGCAAAGCCACCTGGTCATAGTGGTGCCACCATGTGAAGGCATCCCTCTCCAGTAATAAATAACAGGATACAATTTCACACTGAATAGAGAAATGCAAATAATGAGGATACATCAAGAAATAAAAGGAGCTAGCTTGAAACAGTGTACCAAATGCTGACTGGAGCTAGCTTGAAACAGTGTACCAAATGCTGACTATCTTACTATGTAACATTTACCCTGTAATGTAGCTGCCTGTCTTCCTTCCTGCTATTAAACAGACCTACCATATAAATACTTCCACTGCACACTAACAGTAGATTTTATAAGAAATTCAACAAGCTATAACTGCTTTTTTTTTTTTTTTTAGTACATTTCCTTACATATGAAACTACCGTACTGTCTCAGGACACTGATGATTATCAAGAGGTTACGACAGTTAAAGACAAATATCTTACTATAAAAACTCCATAATCTAAATATTATACACTGGTATATATAAAAAATAAACACCTGACATCAATTTTCTGCCATAAACTTCTTCATTAGAATGATGTAGCTAATGCAAATTTTACTCCTGCTACCACAAAACCGGTTCATTCAGCTTCAAGACAACTCATTGTGCAGGAGTTAATGGAGTCTGTTTCTATCCCTGTCACTAAAAGACATACCTCTTACACTTAATCAAATTGTTTGGTAGTTGAAAGATATAATATGGAAGATGCCTTGTTCAACTCCTTCAGTCTTGTTACAGTAGCTATATTTGTCATTTTTATTTTGCTACCTCTGGACATAATACTCAACTTAGTGTAGATCTCTTGTAGTAAAGAGGAATGAAAACTACAAAATATCTAATTACTCCAGACCACAATGGAAAAAAAAAAAAAATGGCCTGGTGGTAGCATCATACATCATTGGAGTGAAAGGGTGAGATAAAAAAAAAAAACTAGCAATCTAGAGGATAAATATAGACCACCACTACCCATCACTGGCAGTGTCACTACCAGTATCCTTCTCTGAGGTAGATGAGGTGGCAACATACGGTGACTCGCTTCCCGTGTCGGGCATGGCTGGACTGTCTGCCTCCACACCACTTGCTCCATCATCATAAGTACTTTCAACAATTACACTAGCATCAGAATCAATTATAATCTCGGAATCATCAAGGGACGCGACAACTGGACTGGAACCCGAACCTGGAGCTTCCGTGGAATTTATTTTCACATCTTCAAAATCATCAAACTCTGCCCAAGGATCCTTCACCATGCTTGGAGATATAAACTTATCAATTGGAATGTCACTAATTGGACCTCGATCACCTCGTCCTCTCCAAGCCTTTCCATTATTATATCTACCACCGCCTGCACTGCCAAACTTATCAGCTCCTTGGTTCTGGCCAAATCTACTTCTGGGGGTATTTGTGAAGCTCTGATTGTTTCTACTGGGAGATTGCTGGTATGGATGGGAAAACCTGGGAGTTCCTTGAAAACCATAAGGTCTACCACATCCACTAACATCACCACCACCACCACCTCTACCATATCTCCCTCGCCCTCCACCACTTCGTTTTAGGCTATTGTCAAAGCTTCCATTTTTACTACACATTGGCGAGAAGGATATAAAGTTGCTCGAGGGATCACCAGGGGTACTGTGATGAGGATAGGATTGTCTGTTGTTACCTCTTCTCCCACCGTAACTGTTGGACCCCGTTGGTGGTCGAGTCATAAGCAGGAACCCGGGAGAACCAGGATTCCTCTGCTGCTGCTGCCCCTGGCCACTGTCTTGAAGAAATGGATTGGGCAAGCGACTCATTCTGTTAAAGCGAATGCTCTCTCCGCTTAGCGGTTGGCAGTTATGACGGAAATGAGGAGTCTAGCGTCCTCCTCGCGCTTGTCCGTCTCAAGTCTGTTTACATCAAATTCAAAACAAAATTATTATTAAGGTATTAATTATTACTTTCTAGTGTAAAATCATACATAAAAAATACATACATATGAGAAGAAAACATGATAGGCTATAAATAAGAGTTGGCAATTAATTATTTCAGCAACAAATGAGAAATGCCAAAACATCTTTGGAGGGAAGTTTGAAAAGAGAAGAGAGGGAGGAAGACCAACTGATTAATTTAGCAACAAAGAAAAATACTAAAACGAATCTTGGAGGAAAATTATAGAACTAAGGTTGGCTGAGATAGGGAAGATTGAAAGAGTATAACATTAATATGATATGAACAAGCACATAAGGTATAGGAAGGTTTGATGTTCTTGAATAGCCTGTATCTAGTTTCGGTCTGCCTCATTTGTATTGCATTTTCCACTCTGACTTTGTTGAATTAAGAGGTAGCCAGCCAGATGAGTAAGGCAGAAGAGGGAGAATGTTGGGAGAGGGTAGAAAAACACAGGTGACGGTTTAGTAGCATGGTCTGGATGCTGAGAAGAGGAAAAATAAAGAAGATCCAGGCTTAATTTAGTGCAATGGAAAAAATCAAAGAAAAAAAAACTGATGCGGTGGGCAAAAATAAGACTAGGGAAAAGGGGATTGATCCAATAAACAATGTGGGAAACGAAGCACCAAGAGGGGAAATTGGATGGAGTACTTTAAATGACATCACGAAAGCTAACGTGTAATATAAAGTGGGGTTCAAAGGGATGAGCTAGGCGGGGTGGGAAATGTTGATGGGATACAAAATGCAGGAGACGAATGACAAACGTAGGAATGTAGCAAGGTGATTGCTTTTAGCATAAAGGTATGCAATTTTATCTGAATGACCTAATAAAAGATAACTAGTTTTGGTTTTCCCAAAGTTGCTTTTTTAGTTTGCCACAAATTGCCCCCCTCCCCCCCAAGTGAAGGTATAAATGCCAAAGACGAGTCAGAGTAGCAGCTGCCAACCCTGACTTTGGTGACCTGTTGCCCACGTATACCGTGTGTTTCGATCATACCTGTCATGATAGCCGTGAACACTGCAAAAACTTACCAATTTGCTAGATTGGGGCGCTTGTTCACACCCACTACATGAGGTTTGACACTGCCGTCTGCCCCCGATAAGTTTCATGCCACGCAACCCTCTATAGAGGGGTGGGAGGATGACTCTTGGGAATGTATTCAAAGGCAGGTTTTCGTGCTAAATATTAGTTATAACAATAAAAAGAAACTGAAAATGTAAGTAATCTATACGGAAGATAATTAGTTATAACAATAAAAAGAAACTGAAACTGTAAGTAATCTATACGGAAGATATGACCCTTAAAAATGTTGTTTAGGGCTAGAAGGAAAAAGGAGTATTAAAACAACATCCATGGTGAGGAA
>JAGKTI010005501.1:0-16638 GCA_018397915.1 Birgus latro | reverse complement strand
CATGTGCTGAAGAGGTATGTGTTGTGTGAAAATTTGGCAAACAGATTTCTCGTGGTGATAGACAACGTGCCTAGCCACCCTCCCGCGATGAAGGAATGGGCCAGCAATATTGAGGTGGTGTTCCTGCCCCCCAACACCACGTTCTGCAGCAGTTGGTAAGGGCCAGTGACAGCGATGACAGGACAATAGAGCAGGAGTTTTAGAAGGGCTACAACATAAGCCATGCCCTAGAGAATATAACTGCAACGTGAGACGAGGTGAGCCCAGCGACAGTGAACGGTGTGTGGTGGAAGCTGTGGCCAGAGTGCATGCACTGTTTCACCGGCTTCCCCGAGGGTGTGCAGCAGGACATAGTCGAATTGTCGCATGAGGCAAGCTTTGGGGAGGTCGATGAGGATGACGTGGAGGAGGTTCTCGAGAGCCACAGGGAGGAGCTTGTAAATGTAGAGATCCAGCGGGCACACCAGGAGGCAGAGGAGGAGGAGTTGTGCCTGAGGTCTGAGCTGTGAACATCAAAACCCTGAAGGTGATGCTAACGAAGCTGGACAAGATAATTGACCTCATGCGGACACACGACCCCCTCCCAGGACGAAGCAGGGACACAGCTAATTGGCTTGAGGAGGGGATGAAAGTCTACAGGATGATGCTGGAGGAGAAGAAGAGGGCAGCCAGGCAGACTACAATCACAGCCTTCTTCAAGCAGGCCCCCACCACACCAGCAAGTTACACAGGATCTCCCCAGCTCTAAATGAGCAGAGCATCTCCCCAGTCTTCAACCAGCAGAGCATCTCCCCAGCCTTCAACCAGCAGAGCATTTCTCCAACCTTCAACCAGCAGAGAAACACCGAGGGACACCTCCCGCTGAGGATGTGCTCGGCCCATTGCGCTGGGCCTAACATCCATCCTATCCCCGTCTCCCGTGTCACCTGTGTCGCCACTAAGGGATTCTTCCACTCCGTCGCTGCCTTTCTCATCCCGGCCTCCATCTCCCACGCCACCTCGGCCACTGTCTCTGTCTCCCTCGCCACGACGTGAGCCACCGCAACTGACTCCCATCGCTACCTCGTCATTCATTGCAGCGGTCTCCCTTGCCACCTCACCGGTCATTGCAGCTGTCTCCCTCACCACCTCTGTCATCGCATCGCACTCCATCGCCACCCCAAGAGCCATCGCATCACACCTCATCGCCACCGCCTGAGCCAGCACATCACACCCCAATGCCTCTGCCTGTCATCCCATCGCACTCCATCGCCACCTTCCTCTGACCCTCCCCTGGAGATCGGGTTTGAAGGCATTGAGGAGGAGGATTGAGTGTTGGGGAGCATCACGTGTCCCCTAGCCTCGGGGAGGATAGCAAGGATGATGACCAGGACCGGATATGGACTTACAAAAGTAAGTGATGAGAGGTGTGTGATATTTTCTAACCTATTCCTTATGATTTTCAGGCTTTATTTGTTGCTTTTAGTGAGCTATTTACTGGTGTTAGGCCTAGGTTAGCTTCCTTGACAGCTGTTTGGCATTTAGATTGCCTTTAAACTTGTTCTGGGGCTCATCTGGGTGGGTTTTGGACTTGGTTTGAGGGGAAACCCAAGGCTGGTAAGCGGTCCACATTGAAATACGATACCCCACCTAAAGATGGGGTTTTACCTAACCAATTAGATCTTTAAACTGGGGTATGCCTGTATATGCTTAATGGAGAAAAAATAAAAAAATAACATAATGAGGACTCAAAATATTTTTCCAGGCGAGGCAGTTGGTGATACTGGTCAGAGGAGGTTTGTGGTGACACATCCTCTTCAGATGTGGCAGCGACAGACAGAACGCCAGCCAGATCATCGCTGCTCTTATGAAGTTATACAAGAGGGTGCCGTATGTAAACTCTACTTTGATCTGGAGTTTCTCCATGTTCAAAACCCACAGAGTAATGGCACTTTGATGATTACCAATTTCATTGCTGTTGTTTGTTACTTCCTACTCCAAGAATTTAATGTGAGGTGCAGTAGGGCAGATGTCATAGACCTGTGTAGTTCCTCCAAAACAAAATTCAGTAGGCATCTAATATTTAATGTGCCTAATGTTGCTTTTATAGATAATATTAATGTTGGACATTTTGTTGCAATGATGTGTGACAAAATCAGAGCTTTCGATGAAGGGAAAGCACAGATTGATATTCCTGGAATTGAAGAGAATGATATTGCCAGTCTGTTTGTATTTGATTCCAAGGGTAATAGGTTACTCTTTTGTGATGAAGGAGTTTACACAAAAAACAGGAACTTCAGACTGTACCTGTCAACTAAGCATGGTAAGCAAACTCCTTTAATTGTATCCAGTCAGAATCAGTACCATCCTTCCTCTCATCCAGGGGAAGATAAGGAGAAATGTATTTTCTTGGACTCTCTTGTAACTCTTGTGGATGAAAAATGTGAAATCCTTACATATGAAGAGGTATCTCCCAGGGTGAAGCGACGTAGAGGTGTCAATGGCAACTTCGCATCACCTAATCACGAGCTTGAAGGTCGTGGACACTCCCCATATCCAGAAACTGATAACTTTATAGAGAGAATTGTAAGTCCAGGTAGTGTTCGCAGATGGTATTACTTCTCCCATGGGGCTGTAATAGTTTATGAAATTGCACACAACCGCTTCTGCCATAACATTGGAAGGCCCCATCATAGCAATGGCATCATGTATGTGGTGGATCTCAGGAATGCCACCTATTATCAAAAGTGCCATGACCCTGACTGCCATGGATTCAGGTCTGACCCAAAACCTCTACCAAAAGATGTGGCTTTCTGGCACAGCTTAACAGAGGAGGACTGCTGGGACACCTCTGCCACAGGGGAAGACGTCTTTAGTAAGGGGAAGGATGTGCAGCTAACAGGTGAGGTGGATGAACAACTGACAGACAAGAAGGATGATCAGCTGACATGTAAGAAGGATGGGCAACTGACAAGTGAGAAAGCTGAGGGGCCAACAAGTGAGAAGGATGAGCAACCAACAAGTGAGAACAGTGCACAGCCAACAAGCAAGAATGATGAGCAATCAGCTAGTGAGAATGATGAGCAACCAGCAAGCAAGATTGACGTATCAGACAGCAGTGAAGACTGGTTGACGAGAAAAGCAGAAATATTAAGTGGAGTGACAGACCAGGAACTTGTGAATGCAACAAAGGCGATAGAAAAGTGGGACCGCCTGGATTGCTCCTTCAGTTCTTCCTGCAGCACCTTGGGATCACAAAGCAGCTCGCAAAACAGCTCTCAACGGACAACCAGTAGCAATCCGTGGGACAGGCTTTCACAGTTATCTTCTTTGTCCTCGTATGACCAAATGTCGGGATCACAAAGCTCACAAAGCAGCTCACAAAACAGCTCTCAATGGACAACCAGTAGCAATCCGTGGGATAGGCTTTCACAGTTATCTTCTTTGTCCTCTTATGACCAAATGTCGGGATCACAAAGCTCACAAAGCAGTTCACATGACAGCTCACAAAGGACATCCAGTAGCAATCCATGGGACAGACTCTCACAAATATCTTCTTCTTCATCTATTCATGACCAAAGATTGAGGTCACAAAGGTTGGAAGAGGTTTATGAATGCTTAGAAATGCCGATGGATGGAGGTGAAGCGTTTATTTGGAGAACATGATTACGATAAAGAGTTGGCGGCAGCTGTGGTGGTGGTCGAGTCAACACGCCAAGGAAGACTGGGAAGTGGAGTGGGTTAGATAATCATACTTATTCTACCACAGCTCTTCACTACTGTACATTCATTTATTGTTTAATCTTGTTACCCTCTAATTTTATTCATCTTAGGAGAGACTATAAACTGGAGGAGTTAAATATAGATTTCAGTCATCCATTCCATGTAAGAGTTTTTTCCTGACTTCAGTAAAATTATCTAGAGGTAACATGAATTACCTCGAAGAAGACTCGGATTAAAAGGGTTAAATAATATTTAAAACAAAAATGTGTGTGAAGTGCAAATTAAAAATACACTTTGCCACTTCAGTATGAGCTTTTATTCTTGAGCTGAATAAAAAACTGTTTGGTGGTAGCAGGGATAGACTTCAAGCCCTTTAATAGGGTGACATAATTTTATAGTCCATAGTTTCAACCTCAGGATGCTTTTGTACAACTTAAGATCCCTTGAATTAAATGAGTTAATGAAGATAGTATTTAACCCCTGAAGGTCAAAAAGTCTCTCCTAAGCTGAGCAAAATCATTTGAAGAGCAAGAGTAAAATGGAAGTTATTTCATCAGAGTGAAGGAGTTAAAGATGTCATTGTACAGAACTGAATGGGTCAGTCCAAAGGTATACTTTAAATTTCCTTTTGTAATCTCTAGATAGCTTTATTCAGCTTCGGAGAGACTTTTTAAACTGGAGGGGTTAGATATAGCTTTCACTTACCACTTCACTACAATAGGGTTCTACCAGGCTAAATACAATTTCTAGATGTAAGAAGAAACCAGTGAAATACAGTATGTCACCAGACTGAAAGTGTTGAAGGTTGTGTGCAAACTCTTCAGTCTGCAAGTTGAGTCAGCTTATCTGGCAGCAGCAAAAATAATGTTAAATCCTACTGATGGGGTAAACAATATATGAGGTATTCACGAGTAAAAGACAGACAAGCACCGGTGTGCAATAAAGGGAGATTTCAGTATTGAAATAAAGGGGGTGGAGGACTCTACACCTCACTCATATTTTTTGCATTTGTCTCCCTTCACTTCTAAATACGTCATGGAATGTACAGTAGTGGCAAAGAATATCGCTCCACCATAAAGTTGAACAAATATGAAACTTCACAGTACAAATTTTGAATATTTTGTTGGTTACCAAACATTGCATCATTGTTTGGTAAATCACGTTCACAGTTTTTCTATGTAATTGCAGTGAATTGAAAATGGCTCAATATCTGTGTCCACAGCTTTAGATTATAATTTACTGTACAATAAACAGTAAACTCTCAATTATCCGTTTGTAATACGCTGAATGACGTGAAATGCCGGATATTGTATAGTACCCCCTCATTGGCTCAACATTCGGCATTGAACCAGATGTTGTGTTACTCTCCGTCTCGACCCTTTATCCTATAAACTTTTCCATGATTTAAAAGATGAAAATTAAGCTTAAAATACAATAAAATAATGATACAATACAGTAATACTGCGTCAACTGGCTACAACTTACGAGCCGGTTGATACACCTCTACGCCGGATATTGTATAGAACTGCAGGTTATGTCCTGTCTTGGCACCACATGTTGCATAATTCTGCCTGATATTGCATTAGTATAGCTGAGTCTGCAGTGGTGGATATTGCCTAGGGCTGGACATTGCGACGACGGATAATTGAGAGTTTACTGTTTACATAGCAAGGAATTATTGAAAGGCCTTTATATGCCACCATATCCACAAATAATTACTTCATGAAATTTAGAAGCACCTTCATGTGTGTAATTTTGCATGCAGATGTTAGATTACAAGTCTACGGACTTTTTTTTTTTTTTAATGAAAAAATTGTTTTATTTTTCATATTGCTTAATAGTTTCAGTTAACTGCATTGCTTAGATGATATATTTTGTAATTTGTTCTTGCTGTCATCTGACTGTAATATTAAGGTCTTTCCATTGAGCTTCCTTCTGTATCGCTTTCAATAATAATCACCCACCTATCAAAACTCACTGACAAGCCTACCCCTTCAGTACAGTGATGTATTTTAAATTTTACTCCTCCTATTACTAGATTATTTTATTCAGCTTATAGGAGATGTCTTGTAGTTAAGGGATTATTGGAAACTTCATCTAACTCTTCCAACTCTGGTCATCACACCTAAACTGAATGAAGTTATAGTGGCAAGAATACAATAAAAAGTATGTCACTGAACTGAAGGTGTTTAGAGCAACTTATGTTACAACAGGCCACTACTTGTGCCTCTTCCTATAGGAAAGCCACCCACATGACAGTCTTTTGAACTTAGGTTGCGTCTCATATATCTTGGTTTCCTATACATCTGACACTTATGCAATACCAGTTATGCCTTTCAGTCACCTTTATCATTCTGCTTTATTTTCTATAAACCCATCACTTATGCAGACATCACATAAAATGGAGTTTCTACCAACACTTCTCCCACACATGGCTTGACTCTTCCAGTTCAATGACATTAAAAAAAAAAAAAAAGTATCTCCAAACAATTTTATTCAGCTTAGGAGAGTTCACTGAGTTGGAGGGGTTAGATACTGTACTGACCTTTCACCACATGAGGTCTTACCTGAGCTGAATATCACTGGTCTGAAGGTGGCAAGATTAGAGCAGAAAATGTCACAGGAGTGAG
The DNA here is from genome assembly GCA_018397915.1 of Birgus latro. NCBI lineage: Eukaryota > Metazoa > Arthropoda > Malacostraca > Decapoda > Coenobitidae > Birgus > Birgus latro. The sequence goes on along the minus strand of JAGKTI010005501.1, from coordinate 10,306 downwards.
GAGTTAAGGCCACTGAGCGATCTTCATCAGAGCATCTGTCAGTCCCACTGATCATAACTGTTGCTTAAATTCCACTAATTGCATTAGCAGCTGATACTACAGATGAAGTCTAACTAAATATTAATGATGCTCAAAGCTCTCTTTATTTAAGAAAGCCAGAAGAGTTTATTACATTGTTTGTGTAAGAAGTGTAGGATTTGTAAATTACGTAGATATCTTGTACAGTATCCACATTCTTTTTGATGCTGTACATAATATGAAGCTCTGCAGACCACAACTTTCTAAGTGTCACCATGGTCAAAGTTTTGCTGAAGGAATGTGATTATTATTTTGCAGATTATAATCCTATAATCTCCTGAACATGACATTGACTTTTTTTCCCTCTTTACAGTAAGTTACTGATTAATTTACTGTATCATCATCAACAGTTGACTATGAAGTTGTACTGTATTTTCAAATCAAGTGTGGCATTATGAAGGCCATTACCAAGTTGCATTTTGGTACCAGAATGATCAGGCAAGCATCATTTGTTCAGGAGCTGTAGTAGTTCCCAAGTTTCACAATTTTATTTTGAAATTTTGGTGCCAATCAGGTTGTTGTCCAAGTGCTGGAGCTTCATGTGCTTAAATGTAAAATAAAATATATTATTTGGTTAAGAGTCATTAATTTGTAACACAAAAATAATTATATATTTTTTATATTGCAAAGAGTATATACAGTATTGTAGTTTGTGTGAAGTACATAATGTTAAAAGAAGTACTGATGCATTCATAGCATGAAAATTGTATACAGTTAAGACTGTCTTATGCATGTAGTCTATATACTTTCTTAATACAGTACTTAAAGCATGTGATGATAAGGTAGTGGAATATTGAACCTTCATATTTACATTCAACCCCTCCAAAATGACACCACGTTTATCTTATTCTTACTACAGTTGTTTAGCTCAAGACAGCCTACCTGATAGTGAAAGGGCTAATAAAAGCAAAGTCAAGGCATTCAGGTGTGAGTTCTGTCCTAAGATGAGCAAAATCGAGAGCTAGAAGTAAGAATAAAATTAAAAGGTCTCATTGAATATACTGATTTACCCATTGAGGTCAGAGATGTCTTTTTCACATTGTTCTTACCATCTTGGGATTTTATTAAGCATAAGATAGACCTTTGAACTGGAAGAATTAGTGCTAGTCTTCATAAAACCCATTCCATGTGATGGCCTTTTCCTGATGTGAATAAAGTCATCTGGTAGAAGAGAAAAAATAATCACCTGGATTCAACAAGAGAGGTAAAGTGACATGTTTAGTTATTATCTTTACTTTTTCAGTTCATGGCATATTACTTTTTAAAACCATACAAGATGTTTTGTATGGAGGAAACTCCCAATGTATAGGAATCCACTGCATAAGATGGCTTAGATACTTGGCTGGTTTTTGTTGAAAAACACGAGATACTGTTATGTTAAAAAGTAATGAATTAGTTATTTACATGTATTATGTTATTGTGTCTTACAAACTAGTATTCATTCTTTATGTTTTAGTGTCCAGTTCCTAATGCATATGATTTATTTGCTATATTATTTTATCCATTAATGTCACATTCTACATTGTTAACAATTTATTATTATTGTGTTCTCAAAACAGTGTTCATTATTTTCCTTTCATGTCTCATTCCACACAGGTGCATCAGATTAGTAATATTTCAGAGATATTGTCTGGAAGTCTGACATATATGACAACTCTAGATGCTATATTATTTTATCCATTAATGTCACATTCTACATTGTTAACAATTTATTTACTGGAGTGATGTGTTACTGTGTTCTTCAAAACAGTGTTCATTATTTTCCTTTCATGTCTCATCCCACACAGGTGCATCAGATTAGTAATATTTCAGAGATATTGTCTGGAAGTCTGACATATATGACAACTCTAGATTCAGGGTAGTCTGATAGTGAGGTTTTACTGTATGAACAGTGTCAGTCACGTATAGCTGAAGCAGCAGCAGCAGCAGTACAGTGAAATATCCATCATATAGCAATTTCTGAGATGATAACATGTAAGTGGCACAAAACAGCATCCAGAATCACAACAGACATATCATCGTCATCATCATTTAATCATGTGTTGCCCCATGAGAAGCGTAGGAGCCTGGGGCTTGGCAAGTTGGTCCTGACATTTAAGATGAGAGTGATCAGCCTCACACATCCCTGAATGGCATAACGTGAGCAATAAACCCCAACCACCCCTTGGATTGAAATCTGCACAGGCTCAGTCCAATTGGAGTGTCTTAATTACCCATTAAACCACCAGGTTATATGGTTACCACCCAGCATAATAAATGGTTTCCTAGTGTACAGGAAACCATTTGGCTTGTTACTCAGTGTAGAGTCTCTCGCAGACAGAAGGAAGAGGAAAGAATGAAGGAAAGAAAGACAGAAGAGGAAGGGGCAGTCACCCAAGAGCAGCACTACTTTGAGTGAGTGGATGATGAGTGCCCCTATCTACCACTATACTGTACATAATTTGTTCAGTCTGAGGATGTATTTTTCATATTACTGGTACTCTTGCTATCGCCAGATTATTTACTCAGATTAGGAGGAACTTTAAACTGTAGGAGTTAAATGTAGCCTACAGTAATCTCTTCACTACAAAGTGATCTCCCCAGAACTGAAGAAAATTATCTGGAGGTAGGAAATCAGTTTAACACATCAGTAAACTGAAGGGGCTAATCAGTCAGTCATTTGAAGTGACACTTTGCTTCTCCTAAAGGAATTTTCATAGTTTGTAGCCATGGTATATCTATTTTCTATGGACTGGAAGCTAAACCTGGTGTCAAAACCAGCTAATTACTTTTGAATAATTGATGGAATCTGTTGGAATGAAAGAAAGTCTGTTATGTTTAATAAGATTTGTAACAATGTTAAGTGTCTTAACTTAGAGTGACAGTTGTGTGGCTAGTTACCAAGCTTGTAGCCATTTTTCACTCTCACAGTAATACTTCCCAGGGTTGGTGGTAAAATAAATGTTTTTACCCTACATCAGTTCTCAAGGAAATACACAGGGGTAATTATGACCAATGGTTATTGGTGAAAAAATATTTAACTTAAATAATGTAAATTCCAAACTTAACAGTAAATGTTTTTATAGTTACTGAACAGGGAGGCTGCCAGGGATCGAGCAGCATGGAGAGCCGCCATTAGGTGACCAAGGCCGACGCATGCAAGCATGTTGGAGCCTTCAAAAACGAGAAAAAAAACTAATATGTTAAAAGTAAAATGTTCCTTGTGCCAAATGTTCCTTTGGGCAAAATTTTTAAATGTTAATATGCATCAATATATATTATCCCTGAATTAGATGTAATAACACCAAAGCTATTTATACACAGCAATAAAGCCATTGCCATGAACACTGCTTGGTTGTTTTAGTCTTTGCCATACCAGGTACTGTACTGTGCTTCTTTTTTTTGGTGAAAAAATTACATGCTTATGTTATTATTCAGTCACTAATTTCCACATGAGATGTAAACATTATTGTACACACTACTGTCATTTTCTTGAGTAACCGTGCCTACTACTACCACTGATACATACTACTGTACTGCCACTAATCATCACCAGCTGGACCTCCTTTCCCTCCCTAGGGCAGGGTAAGGAGTAGCAATGCCCAGACATAATAATAATACTGCAATAAAAATGGATGGGCAGAGACTCTGAAAGCAATATTAAAATCTCTATTTATTGTGCAGTCTAAGTTGCAAGCACATAAATCTCAACCACGTACTTTCATTTACTATCTCATGGCTGGAACAACTGTAGTACCTGTACTGTATTCTATTCTAACTATATGTCAGACAATCTGATTCAAACGAAAGTACAGATGCCTGATAGACTTAATTATGGTACTGTACTATTTACTTTCTCATAGTCAGCTCAACTCCAGTATTCTATTCCAGCCGATGTTAACTCAATTTAATCATCATCATCATCTGGACCTCCTTTCCCACCCTAGGGCAGGTGAGAAGTAGCAACATCCAGACAGCCCAAATTTTCCCAATCCAATGGGCCACACTTCCATTCACTCATCATTCAAGCCCACGGAATCCTGGCTCTATCTGATTCATCAAAAACATTCACCACATTTTGTAGCTTCACATAATCGTATCTGATAGAGTCAATCCGGATGCTGTCACGTTAAATGGGGTGCCAAATTCCTGATCGAGCGCTTCTCCTCACAATATTCATCCAGCCAGCTCGATCTCTTCAGTCCCCTAGCCTTACTGACTTCCAAACTTCTCTTCCTCACAAACTCATCCACCATATCCCTCCACCTTCTCCTTGGCCTACCTCATTTCCTCCCTCCAAATTCCCTCAGATATACCTTTTTCACCACTCTATTATCCATTCTCTCCACATGACCATACCATCTCAGTACACTCTCTTCGATTCTGGTGTCCACAGACTTCCTCACTCCACATCTTTCACGAATCACATCATTTTGTATCATATCCACTCTCTGCATTCCACATACATTCCTCAGCAGTCCCATCTCCACTGCTCTCACTCTTGACTTTTCATTTTCATGCCACACCATAGTCTCACATCCATATGTTAAAGTTGACACTAACACTCCTTCATGTAAGCCCCGTGCAGCTGCAACACTCAAGCCTGTGTTTCTTATCAAGGCCTTCATTGCACAAGCTACTTTTCTTCCTTGTGTCACTCTACTTTCCATTTCTTTTGCACATTTTCCTCTCTTTTCCTATCACTGTACCCAGGTAATTGAACTCTCTCACCAATTCCAGTCTCTCTCCATTCACTGTAACATCGCACTGGGAGTCACCTTCTCTCTCAATAACCATAACTTTACTCTTTTATACATTTACTCTCAAGGCACGATGCTCACAGACATTAGCAAAACTTTGCACTTGTCTCCCAAGTTCTTGCCCGGTATTTGCATCATCAGCATACAACAAATCTGAGATATTCCATCCATCACCTTTCATTACCAAAAGCCATCCTCCTCTCCAATTTAATTATGCTTAAAATGAGACATAAGAGTCTGAGAGAGCTAAATAAAAGTATATGATAACCATCACCCTAACCCAATACAGGGTACTGTATTCCAGTTACATGGAGAAGAGAGGGGAAAAAAAAGGGGGGGGGAGGGACATGAATTACAGCAGAAAGCCCAGGTACAGCTGGAGACAGAAGTTTGCCTAAAATTTTACCTTTTCTTACTTTCTTTAGTGGCTAATATTTTTATGCTAGGAGAGGCCTTGCACGTTTCTCTTCTCACACATGATGTGGCCGAGAAAAAAAGTGACAGACATGCCTTAAATGTGAAGCAAACACAGTGAAATAGTAGGTGAACTTTCATCCCTGACTGTAGAAGCATCCCTCTTCCTGTGTCACAATATATGAAAGGCTAGTGGACATATTCAAAGTGGCATAGGAGACTTCACAGAATTTTTTTCCCCCCATATTTTGCATAACTCAACATACAGTATTTTTATATGCTTATCTGTATCCATACCAAATGCTTCCTGGTGCAGGCAGTAGCTGTGCATCACTGAAACTCACATAAGTTCTTGCCCATACCTGCCTGCATCCAGAGGGCCACTTGTATGGTTTACAGTGATGCAAAAATCCTGCCCACACTCTCCCACACCAGCAAGCATCTGCTGTTAATGTGGCCTTAGGTTATGTAGCTTTTTCTTCAGTAAGAAATGGAATACTGAGGCGTAATATATACAGAATCAATTGATGTGGAAGTGGCATTACAAGGCTTCCTATACCACTTAAATTATGGGTTTAAGTGCAAACCCCTACCATTACAAAGAGGGGAGGTGCCAGTTCCTTACTACCAATCCTTTTAGTTACTTTTACAATATGCAGAGAACATGAGGCATTCTTTTATCCTACATCCTCTGGGAGATGGAAACACGAGTTCAATACAACATACTTTTATATGAATATAAAAAAGCATTCCTTACTGTGACAGGACAGGAAAATACTGTACCTAAGAATATGACCTTTGTTTATACAGGCAGTCTTTCCTGCAAGTCAGGAATGTATTCCAAATTATCACAGCTTTTACCATACAAATTTTACTGTTAAAAAAGGACACCAGCAAATCATCTTTATAACGTGCAATGGAATTTTTAAAGGCAAGTTTTCTGTCATTTAGCACACACATATACCCTGTACTGGCAAAAAAGAACATCACAATCAGTACCTAAGATGATTATTTATGAAATGGTAGACATACAGTACCTTGCCAAGTATTCAATTCCTCCACCTTATTTTGTGGCAAGAACTGATGGATCCATATGAGGGAACACCTTCATATGCAAAGCTACTGTTATTTTTATCAGCCAAATAAATAATAATGATACACTTTCAAATATCTGCAATACTACAGGGTATAAAAAGTATTTAGCAAAAAATACACTCATGGCAAACTATTGAGAAAGTCTTATAGTACAATCTCCAACCTTGTTTGATGATGACGATGATAATGGCATATCATCATCATCTAATCCTGTGCTGTCCCAAGAGGAGTATAGTAACCCAGGGCTAGGCAAGTTGGTCCTGACATTTAAGATGAGAGTGACTGGCCCCACTCATCCCTGAGTGGCATTATATGAGCAATAAACCCCAACCATTCCTTGGACATAAATCTATACAGGCTATAATTTTAAAAATATTGGTGGTAGGTGGGGGCGCTCATCAGACACTCACTCGATATAGTGCTGCTTTGAGTGTCAGCCCTTTCCTCTCTTCCTTCCTTCCTCTTTTGTCTTTCTTTCCTTCATTCTTTTCTCTTCTTTCTGCCTAAGGGTGACTTTACACTCCCTCTTCTGTCTTTCTTTCCTTCATTCTTACCTCTTCCTTCTGCCTATGGGTGACTCTACACTGAGTGACAAGTCAAACAGTTTTCTATACACCTGAAAACCATTTACTATGCTGGGTGGTAACCATATAACCAAATTATGGCTCCTGGTCATTTAGTGGGTAATTAAGGCACTCCAACTGGATTGAGCCTGCAGTTTTTGGCATTATGGAGGTACAATTCATACAGTATTGTGTTACTAACCTCTTAGGGCAGTGTTGAACAAGCACACTCTAACAGCACCCATTCAGCTAATGAGGCAATCACACAAATACACAAAATGTGGAGTCACTTATCCTTGCCAGACAGCTATACAATCAGTACACTATTCAAAATCAATTGCCAGACAGCTATACAATCAGTATACTATTCAACATCAAAGACTAAATTTCACATTTTCATCTACTTATCTACAAGTACTGTACTAAATTATGGAATGTTTCAGTCATACTTTCCCCAGCAATGTGTGCACCTGATAATTTTATTCCTTTACTGAAAGGCAACCCTCGGAGATAAGAAGATAGCTTATACCTTTTGATTCCACACAACTTATACTGTACTTTAACCCCTTGAATCCAGGTAATGTCACTTCAATTTATTTCTGCCAACTCAATTTGTGATTTTAGCATTTCAACTTTGGATAGGCCTCTCATACTGAAGGGCTCTGTTTAAGGTTACATATAGCCCCTCCAGTCTGAAAAATCTACCTAAAGGTGAACAAACTTGTCAGATGGCAAGAATACAAATAAGGGAGATTCTCAGGCTTAATGGGGTAAAGACAACACCAGCATTGTTCTACAACAGCCAATGTTACAGAATAACTGCAAGATTTAAAATACTTCGATAATCTTATATAACTCTCATTACTCATACAAAGACTGCTTCACAAAACTTTTAATGATTCTGCAAAATATCATCTTTTATAACAATAACTACAGATACTTCATCATCTCATATAAATTTTGCAGTTCATACTAAAGGTCATGTAATAATAAATTCACTCCTCAAACTACTTACTCTCACCTTACTTTCCACAATCTCTCTCCAGTGGTTCTCAAAGTTTGGATGCAGCAGTTTCATCGAGGATCCAAATCAACTGTCCTGGACTGGGCTTGACTCGAGTGCAGGGCAGGTCCTCCCCATCACCTAGGACACGCTGGAAGGACACAAAACAAGTACTGTATATTAAAAAAATGCATTTCTTCTACTCTGACAAATATCCATAAGCCATTTCAGCTCACAGTGAGCCAAGTGTAATCAAACTGAGAGATTGAACTGACTATTTTTATAGTATCTATGGAGACTTATTCTGACCTCACAACTAGCATTCATCGAATTTCACGCAACCATGATTTAGCATTCAAGTTGTTAGTGTGGTCCAGTTCCGCCAGGTCAAAAACAAAATGGCTAATGGCAATACAGTTGTGCAGTCTGAGACACAGGAGGTCACAGTTAGGCAGCTCAATCCAGATACTGTATTTAGGGTGAGCAGCCAGTCACTCATCCCTGGGAATGTGTGCAATCTACTCCTGGTGGTAGGTGAAGGTACCTGGTGATAAGTGGGGGGCACCCATCATTCACTCACTTGATGCAGACTGCCTACTTTTTTCTTCATGTCTATCATTCTTTTTCTCTGTCTATCCTCCTCTCTTCCTATTTCTCCCATCCCAGCTGTCACTGTTCATAACTCTTCTTTCCACTTCAGGTGACTCTACACTATGTGACAAGCCAACAGGTTTTCTGTAAATCATGATACCATTTAAAATGCTGGGTGGTAACCATACAGCCAACTAATGGGGTGATAAGGGACCTACTATAGTGCCCCTATTAATTTGGTGGAGAGGTGCAAACGCACCATTCACCCAGGAGACAAACCCCCACACTGATCCCTATAACTCATTATGATGAAGTGCTGTCAGCCACATGGGAGCACTGATTCACAGCAAGTTACAGTGCTGCAGAGGTGACTGCTTGCCAGCAGTTGATGGGCCTGCTTAATATGACTGGGTTAGCACAACAACAACAACTCTCCAGCCACCCCTTAGACTTATAATTAGTGGAGGCCACCTCCAACTGGAGTGCCTTAACACACTAGACCTCAAAGCACCTAAAAACAAATAAATAAAAATATGTAAATCAACAGTGAAAGAAAGAAATAACCATTAGGTCCCATATTACCATCTCGGAGGTGCAGAGGTCTCACGAAAGGCTAGGCTATCATTTTAAACAACATGCTGCTGACATTTTTCGTTTTTTCATACTTTCTCTTTCCTTGTTTCTGGATCCCATCTCACCTGCAGATGGGAAACTATGTCACAACAGTGATGAAATGGGACTCCACAAATGTATGATAATCAGAAATAAATGTGTGGTGTTGGCTGTAGTTATTAAAAGCTTGGCCATGGTCAAGATCATTCACTTATAATATGGCACTGAGTGACTGTATTTTTGGCTGAATATCCCCAGCCTATGACTGATAACTGTGTGGCAAGTTACCAAGTCTGAAGTCACATTTCATTCTCATGGTAGTACCTCCCCGGGTCAATGGTAGCCATCCATTTACTACATTAATCTACAAAGGCAGGTTTATGCCAAATGCTCTTAATGCAACTGTCCAAGGAACAGGGTCTGGACTGGGAGTTATTTCTATTATATTCAAATTTTCATGTCTGAACTGCCCCTTTCTGAAATTTTAGGGGGAGGAGTGGAAGATGTCATTCCCATGACCCTGTCATCTTCAAACAGCCATGATAGTCAAATTTATCAAGTGACCCACCTTGACCATGTCAGCTTTGCCCTGGCCTGCCATGGCAAAGACACAGCAGCGAGAGTGGTTGATGGCAGGAAAGGTGAGTGTCACACGGCAAGGTGGTGGCTTGGGCGAGTCACTCACACTCACTACCCAAGCTTCAGTCTCTCCCAGCGCTGCATGATCTGTAAAAATTTCAAACAGTACTAGTGATTACTTACTGTTCTAGGAAAATGGTAAAAAAATACACATGGTACAGTATTAAAAACTACATTTGGGATACTGAATACAGGAAAAGGCATACTGCTGACAGCAATTCAAAGTACAGTACAATCCCAGTTAACTGTAAAGCTTGGGGATTTTACTGCCCTGGTTACTGATTTTTCCTGGATACCTGATATATACTTATATACATAGGCTACATCACTGCATTGTATACAGTACTAACCACTCATAGCCAGGGCCACATTAACAGATTCCAGCTGAAACATTAGTACCTCTTAAACACATCCCATGGACACAGTAAACATGCTTACAGTGCCATAGAGTACTGTAGCACAGAATGCATAAAATACGGGTAAGTCCATTCTGTTAAATATTATTAATTATCTATCTATCTATCTATCTATTGCCAGACACCTCAATCCCGAACGGGGTGGCCACAAACAAA
>JAGKTI010005500.1:14164-44704 GCA_018397915.1 Birgus latro | reverse complement strand
GCGGCGCGGGTGGGAGCTCACGCGCATGCGCAAATGGGCCCGGAGCACAGCCCGACAATATAAAATTATCGTACATATTAATTTGCTCCTCACAAAATCACTGGATGTCACAATTTAACTAACGTGATTTTACAATGAAGAAAATTCGTGACATAGTTGTACTGTACTTACTTATGGTGTTAATAAAAATGTTCGGGAAATATAACTTATGCGCTAAATTACGATGTTTTTTATTTCCTTCTTGTGTCCTCATAGAAATATATGTTTTATGTAATTGTTACTGAGAAAGAGTTTTAGGAAATTTCATTAGCTACATTTTGGTATATAAACATTTACTGTACGACAGTTTGGATTGGTTTTATGTACTGCAAAAGGAAATTATCTTACAGTCGCTCTGCGGTGCTGGAGCAGTGTTTCGCATGGCCAAAGTTGTTGTTAAATTATGTTTTCCTCTGCCTTTATGTATGCCACTATCTGCCAGATTTTTTATTCACGTAATCTCAAATTGTTGTACTTGCTTATGGTGTTTTGTTTGACGCAGCTTGTGTCGTCCAGTAACGAGCGGGTGAAATTAGGTTCGACGCAACCTGCGTCGTCCAGTAACAAGCAGGTGACTTTTGCACCTCTACTCTAAGTATCGAAAGGGTCAATTCATTCATTCATTCATTCATCATCTAATCCATTGTTGCCTCATGAGGAGCTTTGGAGCCCTGGGCTAGGCAGGTTGGTCCTGACATTTAAGGTGAGAGTGGCCAGCCTTTCTCATCCCTGAGTGGCATTTCGTGAACAATAAGCCCCAACCACCCCTTGGTTATAAACCTGCTCCGGCTCAATCCATTTGGAGTTTCTTAATCCCCGCTGCACTTATTGCCTCATATGAGGCGATATGCAGGTCACCTCTGGCCATGCTGATCGCCCCACATGAGGCGATAGGCCTCTGCGAAATAATTTCAGCCATGAGGAAGCGTCACTGGTTTCCATGGGAACGTTGACTTTCCCTCTACTGCATCAGAGGTGTTGCCAAGCCCTACCATACTGCAGTTTACAAATACCGCATATTTAGTTGCTCAGACATGCAGGCCACCCCTGGCCGTGCTGATCGCCTCATGTGAGGCGATGGGTTTGGGTGCCATAATTTCAAGCACGAGGAAGCGTCAGTGGTTTCCTTGGGAACATTGACTCTCCCTTTATACCACCAGAGCTATTGGCAATCCCTGCCACATCACAGTTGTCAAATACTGCATATTTAGTAACTCACTTCATGTATGTAGCCTAGTAATGGTGGATTCACTCCCGATTACCTCCAGTGGTGCAGGCGACTTATCGCTGCCCTCACTCCCACCCAAGAGGCGTAAATTACAAAAAGGTGAGGGTGATGAAGAGTTTGAGCTCAGGAACACTTGATTTTATGACAAAAAAATCAACTTATATTATGGTAGGTGGGGGCACTCACCATCCACTCACTCGATGTAGTGCTACTCTCGGGTGTCTGCCCTTTCCTCTCGTCCCTCCATTCCTTCCTTCCTCTTTTGTATTTCTTTACTTCATTCTTTCCTCGTCCTTCTGCCTACGGGTGACTTTACGCTCCCTCTTTTGTCTTTCATTCATTCTTTTCTCTTCCTTCTGTGGGTGACACTATACTGAATGACAAGCTTAATGGTTTCCTGTACACCAGGAAACCATTTAGTACGCTGGGTGGTAACCATATAACCAAATTATGGCACCCGGTGGTTTAGTGGGTAATTACAGTGCTCCAATCGGATTGAGCCAGTGAAGGTTTATATCCAAGGGGTGTTTGTGGTTGTTGCTCATGTAATTGCACTCAGGGAAGAGTGAGGCTGGTCACTCTCATCTTAAATGTCAGGACCAAATTGCCTAGCCTCGGGCTTCACACTCCTCATGGGGCAACGTAGGAACTGGATGATGGATGGATGGATTTAAAAAAAAAAAAACTTAAACAGTGACTCAGGGAAGGTAATCAGATTGATAAGAAATAGTGCAGTGAGTTTTAAGTACCCACTAAACCACCAGGTGCAATAAATTGGTTATATGGTTATCACCCACTGTAGTAAATGGTTTCCTGGTGTACAGGAAACCATTTGACTTGTCACTAAGTGCAGAGTCACCTGTAAACTTTTTTTCTTTTTTTTAAATGGTGTGCTCCCTTTTTTCGATAAGGGCTAAGGCGTTGCCCCTGGGTAGAGGACTTTTGTTTTTTTGGAGTGTGTAGCACTTTATGACAGGATGTCCTTCCTGTTGTCTGCCAGTGACCCTTGGGTGGACTCGAACTTTTTCGGTCAGAGTGCCATAACCCACTGAGCCACGGCTGCTACAACCAGCTACCTCTTCCGGCAGGACAGCTTACCCAGGCGCGGCACAAACTCACGACTCTTCAGTCTCGAGTCATGTGCTCTACCACTGAAGGAAAGAAAGGCAGGAGGGAGGGAGGAAGGAAAGAAGAGAAGAAAGGGCAGAAACCCAAGAGCAGCACAACATCGAGTGAGTGGATGGTGAGCGCCAGCATGTACGTTTCATTTCGTTTTTGAAGGCTCCAACATGCTTGCATGCGTCGGCCTTGGTCACCTAATGGCGGCTCTCCACGCTGCTCGATCCCTGGCAGCCTTCCTGTTCAGTCCCTTAACCCTTAAGTCACACTTAATGACCTCGTCCCATGTCTTTCTCGGTTTACCCCTCCCAACCCCTCCCCCAATATTAACACCACTCACCCTCTGTACCCAATTATCATCCCCCATCCTCTCCACATGTCCAAACCACCTCAGCCTACATCTCCTCATCACAACACCAATACACTCCAGTCCCATCCTACCCCTCAACTCTTCCATCGTAAACCCAGCCCCCCCAGGCCTTGCACGCAGGGACGCACTGCACATCCACCTAATCATTGTCATTTCTGTACATTTAAACCTGCGAATATCCTCTTCCTTTACTGCCCAGGTCTCACTACCAAACAGCATCACACTCCTAACACATGCTGCATACAAAGACCCCTTAGCACATAAGGAGAGTCCTCTTAGTGTCAGGAGAGGCAACAGCTCCCTGAACTTCTTCCAACCACTTACCCTAGCAACCGAGCTAACTCCAGCCCCACCTCCGGCACATAACATACCTCCCAAATAACGAAACTCCTCCACACATTCAAGAGACTCACCTGCAAGTTCAACCCTCTCACCCCTAACAATCTCCACCTGCTCTCCCCGACACTGCACACGTGAAATCAGCATCATCTCACAGTCTACCTCTAATTCCACTACATCTCTTGTGCACCCACTTATCACAAACACTACACAAGATGGATTTACTTCCCACACCCTTGTGGCAAACTGCACATGGCCACTCTCCCTCTTTTCTGATTGTACCGCCACCAACCCTAGATATCATCACTTTTGTTTTACCTGCATTTACCCTTAAGCCTTTGTACCCCATACCATCTCTCCACTTCTTAAATCTTTCCTCCGCCTCCTTTTCATTCTCCGCAGTCAGCACCAAATCACCAGCATACAACATCTCCCATGGGAGTCCATCTCTGAAGTCACATGAGAGGGCTTCAAGCACCATGATAAACAGCAAGGGACTCAAAACTGACCCCTGATGCACACCAGCATTCATGGAAAACTCATCACTCAAAGCTCCTTTCACTCTTATCTGGGTGTGAGCACCCATGTACATGGCCATAACCACCCTAACCAGCCATTCTTCCAACCCTAGCTTTCTCATTGCCCATTTCACCACCTCTCTAAGGACTCTGTCAAAGGCCTTTTCCAAATCAACAAAAACAAAATACAGTTCCCTTTTCTTTCCAATATATTTTTCCTGAAGCTGTCGAACAATGAATATGGCTTCAGTGGTCCCCCTGCCTGGCATAAACCCAAACTGCATCTCATCGATATTCACTCTTTCTCTAATCATACCTTCTAGAACTCTCTCCATTACTTTCATTACCTGATCTAAGAGCTTTATACCTCTGTAATTTCCCCTTTCCAGGGCATCACCCTTTCCTTTGTACACATTTACAATTACACTCCTCAGCCAATCATCTGGGACAACACTATCTATCTCTATCTATCTATTGCCAGACGCCTCAATTCCAAAAGGGGTGGCCACAAACAAATCGCCTCCATGTCACTCTGTCCCCTGCCATTTCACTACCACGCTCCCAACTCACAGCCCCCTCTCTCATATACCTCTCCACTCCATCCCTCCATCTCATCCTCGGCCTCCCCCTCCCTCTCGCCCCCTCCACCTCACTCACATACACTCTCCTCGTCAATCTTTCACTCTCCATCCTCTCCACATGCCCAAACCACCTTAACGTGTTTCTCCTAACGCTTCCCATCACATCCTCAACCACACCACAACGCTCCTTCACTTCCTCATTTGTTAGTCTGTCTCTCCATGTGACTCCACATGCTCCTCTCAAATAACTCATTTCCACTGCTCTCACTATTGACTTCTCTCCTTCCAACAGGGTCCAAGCTTCACTTCCATACATCAGAGTTGGTATCACAATACTGTCATGTAACAACTTTTTCACTTCCATGCTCACCTCCCTGTTTCTTATCACTGCTTTCAACGAACCAGCAACCTTCCTTCCCTGCTGCACCCTTTCGAGCACTTCACCCTCCAGACTACCATCCTTACTCATCACACTGCCCAAGTACTTAAATTCACTCACATTCACCATATCCTTCCCATCCAATCTCACTGTACACTCACTGGCTTCACTTCTCTCGAAGATCATCACTTTACTCTTCCCCACATTCACCTTTAGATTCCGTTTCTTACACACTCTCCCAAACTCATCTACCAAGCCTTGCAGCTCCCCTTCGTCTTCACTCAACAACACAGTATCATCTGCAAACAACAGTACAGGGAGTTTCCACACACTGCCCTCTCTCACTAGGGCCACTCCAACATCCACTGCCCGACCTTGTATCTCTTTTATAACCCCATCCATATACAGATTGAACAACCATGGAGACATGACACATCCTTGTTTCAATCCAACCTTCAAATGGAAAGATTCACTCAGTTTGCCATCCACACGCACTGCAGCCTTAGCACCCTCATACATACTCTTCACTGCCTTCAACAACTTCCCATCCACTCCATATATTCTTAATACCTTCCACAAACCTTGTCTATCCACCCTGTCATATGCTTTCTCCAGATCCATGAAGGCTGCATACAACTTCTTGCCCTTCTCTAGAAACTTTTCCACTAAGGATCTAAGAATGAATATCTGGTCTACACAACCTCTTCCCTTCCTAAAACCTCCTTGTTCTNTCCTCAACCACACCACAACGCTCCTTCACTTCCTCATTTGTTAGTCTGTCTCTCCATGTGACTCCACATGCTCCTCTCAAATAACTCATTTCCACTGCTCTCACTCTTGACTTCTGTCCTTCCAACAGGGTCCAAGCTTCACTTCCATATGTCAGAGTTGGTATCACAATACTGTCATGTAACAACTTTTTCACTTCCATGCTCACCTCCCTGTTTCTTATCACTGCTTTCAACGAACCAGCAACCTTCCTTCCCTGCTGCACCCTTTCGAGCACTTCACCCTCCAGACTACCATCCTTACTCATCACACTGCCCAAGTACTTAAATTCACTCACATTCACCATATCCTTCCCAACCAATCTCACTGTACACTCACTGGCTTCACTTCTCTCGAAGATCATCACTTTACTCTTCCCCACATTCACCTTTAGATTCCGTTTCTTACACACTCTCCCAAACTCATCTACCAAGCCTTGCAGCTCCCCTTCGTCTTCACTCAACAACACAGTGTCATCTGCAAACAACAGTACAGGGAGTTTCCACACACTGCCCTCTCTCACTAGGGCCACTCCATCATCCACTGCCCGACCTTGTATCTCTTTTATAACCCCATCCATATACAGATTGAACAACCATGGAGACATGACATATCCTTGTTTCAATCCAACCTTCAAATGGAAAGATTCACTCAGTTTGCCATCCACACACACTGCAGCCTTAGCACCCTTATACATACCCTTCACTGCCTTCAACAACTTCCCATCCACTCCATATATTCTTAGTACCTTCCACAAACCTTGTCTATCCACCCTGTCATATGCTTTCTCCAGATCCATGAAGGCTGCATACAACTTCTTGCCCTTCTCTAGAAACTTTTCCACTAAGGATCTAAGAATGAATATCTGGTCTACACAACCTCTTCCCTTCCTAAAACCTCCTTGTTCTTCTCCAACTAATTCCTTAGTAATTTCCCTAACTCTGTCAATAAGTATCCTACCATATATTTTCCCTATTACACTGAGAAGGCAAATGCCCCTATGATTATCACACACTGCTTTTTCTCCTTTTCCTTTGTACAGAGGAATAATTATACCTGACTTCCAATCCTCCGGGACTCTACCCTCCTCCCAAGCCAAACTGCACACCTTCCACATCCATTCTATTACTATCTCTCCCCCATGCTTCAGCATTTCACCACACACTCCATCAATTCCTGGGGCTTTTCCCATTTTAACTTTCTTCATTGCTTCCACTACTTCCCTCCTGGTGATTTCTTCCTCTCTTCTCATAACCCTCCTTCTCCCTGCCATTCCCCAGCCACTTATACTTGCATTACTTTCATTCTCTATGTAAAACAGTTCATTAAAGTGTTCTCTCCATCTGTTTACTTTTTCTCCCTTCTCCACTAGTAATCTACCATTTTTATCTTTCACACCCCCACTGACTTCATTGGCACCCTGTCTAGCTCTCTTTACCTCCTTCCAGAACATTTTCTTACATTCCCTCCACTTTGCACTCAAATTCCTTCCAAACTGGGACAACACACTCATATATAATCCTATTTATCAGGTCAGTGACTAACCTCACCCTAGTATCTCCTGAGGCCTTCAACATTTCGGCAGTCACCCCAGACACACCTGCCGCCTTCCCCACCCGCATCCTGCCTGTTGCCTGACTCACAGTAGCAGCGTCAATCAAAGGCCACGGGCCAAACACTGAATCAGCGGGCTCCAAACCTTCTCTATCCCAATCAAACTCCTCATTCAACAATCGGCTATAATGCTCTCTCCATGCATCTTTAATATCCTCACTGTTCACTACCCTTCCATCATCATTCTTCACACACTGCTCACCTACAATGTCCCGATTATCCCTCTTGACCTGATTTGCCACCCTAAAAATCATATTTTTCCTTTCTGCATGATTTAGATTATCAAGTAAAAGTCTCTGTGACTCAAACTTCACCCTGTATACCTCTCTTCTAGCCCTACGCTTGGCAGCCAAGTACTCCTCCCTGTTACCACCATTCTTCCATTCCCGGAAAAGCCTTCTTTTCTCCTTAACTGCAGCTTCTACACCCTCATCCCACCACCAAGTTACTTTATGTCTTGGTGGGCCTCTTGTCCAACCGCATTTTGCATCAGTAACTCTCAAGAAGTTGCTCTTAAGGGCTCTGTACTGTTCATTAACGCCTCTATCTACGGCTTCCTGTTCAGCCACCACTCTCCTCATCTCACTATAAAAGGTATCCCTTACTGATTGGTTTCCCAGCTTCCATATTTTCCTTCTAGGTACATATGTCCTCCTTCTCATCACTTGTTCCTAAGCACCATGTCACAAATCAACAGTTTGTGCTGCTGCACACACTCCTTGCTTCCTAGAATTTAACATCCCTCACTAATCTCCTATCAACCCTCCTGACCAGAAAATAATCTATCTGACTACTATTTCCCCCGGACTCGTACGTAATCAACCGGCTGATTCTTTTCCTAAAATGTGTGTTGCACAGAATCATGTCCATAGCCTCCCCAAACTCGAGTATTCTTTCCCCTTCCGCATTCCTCACACCATACGCACATCCTCCATGGACTCCTTCATAACCTTGAGCTGCTTCACCCACATGACCATTTAAATCTCCTCCCAGAACCACTACCTCATCATCACCCATACCACTCACTACATGTATTAAATCATCCCAAAATCTATCCTTCTCTGCATCATCCAATCCTACCTGTGGAGCATATGCCGATATAACTGAAACCAATTTCTGCCCGATCAAAATTTTCACTGCTAATATCCTATCACTTACTCTCATAACATTCATGACATATTCCACCCATTTCTTTGCAACCAACACACCCACACC
Source organism: Birgus latro (assembly GCA_018397915.1). NCBI lineage: Eukaryota > Metazoa > Arthropoda > Malacostraca > Decapoda > Coenobitidae > Birgus > Birgus latro. Next base: position 36,534 of record JAGKTI010005500.1, on the reverse strand, counting down.
CCCATATCCGTCAGTTCCCCCCTGCCAAAACAACTTATAGTAGCAATCCTTCCCAACAATCTTTCTGGCTGATCCACCCCTGTATCAGACTTCCTGCAAACATGCCACATCCACCCACCTCCTACTGAAAGCCTCAACGACTTCCCCTGCTTTTCCTCTCAAACTTCCCACATTCCACGAACCCACCCTGAACCCCCTGGGTGATTTGCTGTCCTCAGGCTTGCTTTGGTGCTTGTTTTTGTAGTTCATAGTCAGTAAGATAAAGGGGGGTAAACATTCCAAAGGCCTGACCCATTGCATAGATCCAGGTCCAGGCAATGGATCTGGGACCCCTAGCCCACCAGCTTACCAGTGGCTGTGGTAGTGGCCTCGGGGCACCCTGCCAGGACAGCTGCAGGGACACCCTCCAAGCGCGGCTTGGCACTGCAACTGCCCCGCCATTATACACCCACTGATCGGGCCGCCTCCTGGGGCGCTACTCCCAGGTTCGGGCCCCTCTCTATTGATCGGAAGCGGCAGCCTGGGAACCGCAGTGCCCTGTACCCTCTAGCACAGGTTCGAGCCCCATCTCGCCCCGGACCCATGATCTATGCCGGCGGAACCCAAGTCAAGTCAAGCCTCCCCCCACCTATTTTTTTCACATGTATACAGTAGGCACGGAAAGTATTGACGTTTTTTTGTAGACGTCATTCTTTTTCGGGTTAAGTGAAGTAGGGTCAATACTATCCTCCCCTGTGATGCGAAATGAGCTGACGCTTTTTCAGCGGGAGCTGGCAACCCTGCTTGATAGGTTTGGCACCACAGGAGCAGGCTCAGTAATGTTTGGGCAGCCACAGGAGGAGGATTGTCTCTGTGTGTGATGCACCACGAGGGCATGTTTTGACTCAAATAACACAGTTGTTTGGTTACCTACCACATTCTCATCGTGCCTAAAGTAACCACAAGCAAGGACAAACGTGTGGAAGTGATTACTTTATACAAAGATGGCCACAAACTCCCATTTATTGCAAATCAGGTGGTGTTAGACTGAGGACAGTGCAGAGACTGGTGAAGCGGTTCAAAGACTGGGGAGGCCATTCCTCCCACTCCACTTGCCAAGCCTGGGAGACCTCGTAAGACAACCTTTAGGACTCGTCATCTGATCTCAAGGCAAGTTAGCAAGGATCCAAGGCTAACCGCACGGGATTTAAAAGAAAAGAACCCACAGTTGCTTGCAGATGTGTCTGTCAGAAGTGTGCAGCAGCTGTTGCATGACGATCTGGGCTACAGGAGTTTTTGTGCTCGTAAAAAACCACTGCTGACTGCACTTCAGAAGAAAAAGAGAGTAAATTTGTGTAAGAAATATCTTGCCTGGAGTGAGGAGCAATGGAAAACTGTGCTTTGGAGTGATGAGTCAACATTTACTGTCACTGGTACCCCTTCATCACGAGTGTACCGCAAACCAGGCAGTGACCCCCTGGATCCTAAGTACACCTCCAAGTTTGTTAAATACCCAGCCTCACTCATGGCTTGGGGCTGCTTTACATATTATGGTGTTGGTGAGTTGGTAATTCTACCTGCAAATGAAAAAGTGAACCAGAACAATTATATGGAGCTCTTATGTGATGTTTTAAGTGACTCTTTTGATAAAACCAAGGCAAGAGTATTTATGCAAGATTCTGCCCCTGCACATGTTGCAAAGTCAGTGAAACAGTGGCTAACAGACTGTGAGGTTCCCTTTATTCGAGATTGGCCCGGAAACAGCCCAGATATCAATCCCATTGAGAATTTATGGGTGCACATGAAGCGGCAGCTGCGTAGTATGGACACATCATCTTTGCCTAAACTTGAGGCTGCAGCTATGGAGCAGTTTTAGTCCGTCTGTTCTGCAAAACTACGCCATCAGTCTCCCCAGACGCCTTAAGAAGATAATAAAGGTGAAGGGGAATGCCAGTAAATACTAAATTCAATGGTGAGTGTTAATTTATTTGTTTCTCCTTGCTAACCACAAGAATGTTTTCTTTTTTTAAGATTGCGTCAACACTTTCCGCGCCTACTGTATATATCATTTGTGGATGGTGGTGGCAACCATCATCCACTCACTTGATGTAGTGCTGTCTACTTCTTCCTTCACTTTAACATCATTTTCTGTGTCTGACCTCCTCTCTCCTGATTTCTCCCATCGTTCCTTTCACCTTTTATTGTTTTTTCCTTTTCAGGTGGCATTAAATTGAGTGACAAGCCTAATGGTTTCTTATAAGCCAGGAAACCATTTACAGTGCTGGGTGGTAACCATACAACCAACCTGTACATGTTCCCTACATGTCGACAAGTGGGTTGCCAGAGTGTTAGTGCCCCTTCCCATAAAATCTCTAACTCAAAGACATATGAACATCTCTTATGGGATTATGGTATCTAGCTATAGATAGATATATAGATAGTATACAGTATATAAAATTTGTATCATGAGTGAGGCTGGTCACTCTCATCTTAAATATCAGGACCAACTTTCCTAGCCCCGGTCTTCTACGCTTCTCATTGGGCAATGTAGGATTGGATAATGGATGGATGGATATTACAGTAAACTCTTAATTATCCATTGTAGCTCAGCCAAGCCCTACGCCAACTAAAGCGAAATGCTGGATATTGCATAGTGTAGATATTATATAGGCATTAGTATATATCTCATAACGTACAGGATATAGTTTCTGATTTCACATGATATCTGTACACAGTCTGTTGTCCCAGACTATCAAGAATCCTAACATATGATGTTTCTCAAAACATCGTCGTAGTCTAAACAAGCAAGAAACTCATCTATCTATTGCCAGACGCCTCAATCCCGAACGGGGTGGCCACAAACAAATCGCCTCCATGTCACTCTGTCCCCTGCCATTTCACTACCACGCTCCCAACTCACACCCCCCTCTCTCATATACCTCTCCACTCCATCCCTCCATCTCATCCTCGGCCTCCCCCTCCCTCTCGCCCCCTCCACCTCACTCACATACACTCTCCTCGTCAATCTTTCACTCTCCATCCTCTCCACATGCCCAAACCACCTTAACGTGTTTCTCCTAACGCTTCCCATCACGTCCTCAACCACACCACAACGCTCCTTCACTTCCTCATTTGTTAGTCTGTCTCTCCATGTGACTCCACACGCTCCTCTCAAATAACTAATTTCCACTGCTCTCACTCTTGACTTCTGTCCTTCCAACAGGGTCCAAGCTTCACTTCCATATGTCAGAGTTGGTATCACAATACTGTCATGTAACAACTTTTTCACTTCCATGCTCACCTCCCTGTTTCTTATCACTGCTTTCAACGAACCAGCAACCTTCCTTCCCTGCTGTACCCTTTCGAGCACTTCACCCTCCAGACTACCATCCTTACTCATCACACTGCCCAAGTACTTAAATTCACTAACATTCTCCATATCCTTCCCATCCAATCTCACTGTACAGTCTAGGGTTATGACAAATCTCAAATTTATTTGCCAGGGGTTCTAAACGATGAACTTTTACCTAAAACTCACAAAAATGACTTTGATTTTGCCAGACCTTGAAAAAACCTCCCGCACCTAAGACAGTTTCATATTTCACATTAAAACACCTAGCTTCTCAAACACTCTTTATTATAACATGTCAGTTTTACATACAATACACATGAGGAATACATGAAAATGAGTACATATAGCATTTGTAGTGCTTTTAATATTTTTTTTTTCCGATTTGTGTATTAGTGTTAATAAATTTGCTGTTAAGATATTTGTCTGTTTTGCAAGTAGAACGAACCTCCTCCATCAACTTTACAGCTCTCTCAGCTACTATGTTGGAGCGAGGCACATCAAGCACTGATGGTTCCTTTTTCCAGTGAGTAGAGAAGCATTTCACAGCTTTGGGACACTTAACTTTGGATATTGCTGACAACAGGTCTTCATAATCAGTCTCTGAATAGTGTTGGTTAGAAAACCAGGCCCGCGACCATGTAGTTGCAATGAAATCGCAAGTAACCCCCAGCTGTTCTCGCCAATTAGGAAGAAGGAAAAATGCAATAAATGCAAAAATTCCTCATGAGTTCCACCTGGCACTGTGAAGTGATGGCAGCTTGTGCCATTTGATGTGAGGCTATTTTTCCTCCGTTTTGTAAAACTTGTATGCTTCACAAAGCTCAAAAAGGAATTTAAAATCATCTCTCCAGCCAAGGTTCTCATACTCTGGTATCACTTCTGTTCCCATATATGCATTTTGCAAATCATCATACTGTTCCACTGCTGATTTTGACATTTTACTTTGCAAGGACATATTTCCAAAAAGCAGCACTCAACAGCAAATTTTCCACAGCAGTACTGCAAAGAAAGCAATATTGTATGAATGATGTGATTTGAACAACTATACAGTATACATTTACACAGTTTTAAACATCAAATCGGTTTGGTTAAGCTGCTTGTTGCAAGTCCTAAAGCACTCTGGCTGCAATGGACGACAAATGCAGTCCTTTTAAAATTCAACAATTTAATAATACAAAACAACAATAGCAATTACAGTACAACTAATATTGAGATCCCTTACAAATAATATGCAGTGCACTGTTAATGTCAGCGTGACCCACTTATAATGTAAACAATAGAAATGAGTTCACAGATTTAACACTAAAGGGCCACTGATCAAACAATTTTATCTATTTTACCTTTGTTTTTTTTAATTCTTTTAATTATTGTTTAATAATATATTTTAGCAATATTCATTAGTATATATTTCCTTGTTATTTCTTGATACTTGTTAATTCTTTTCTTGTTACGTTATTTCGTAAATAGTATTTTGTATTCTCATGTATTTTTAAAAGTGATGTGGTGCTAGGTGCGGGAAGTTTTTTCATGATCCAATGAAATGAACTTCATAAAAGTGATCTATGGGTAAAAGTTCATCAAATGCAACATCAGGAAAATGTAAGTTTTGAAAAAAGTTTTTTAGTCATAACCCTACTGTACACTCACTGGCTTCACTTCTCTCGAAGATCATCACTTTACTCTTCCCCACATTCACCTTTAGATTCCGTTTCTTACACACTCTCCCAAACTCATCTACCAAGCCTTGCAGCTCCCCTTCGTCTTTACTCAACAACACAGTATCATCTGCAAACAACAGTACAGGGAGTTTCCACACACTGCCCTCTCTCACTAGGGCCACTCCAACATCCACTGCCCGACCTTGTATCTCTTTTATAACCCCATCCATATACAGATTGAACAACCATGGAGACATGACACATCCTTGTTTCAATCCAACCTTCAAATGGAAAGATTCACTCAGTTTGCCATCCACACGCACTGCAGCCTTAGCACCCTCATACATACTCTTCACTGCCTTCAACAACTTCCCATCCACTCCATATATTCTTAATACCTTCCACAAACCTTGTCTATCCACCCTGTCATATGCTTTCTCCAGATCCATGAAGGCTGCATACAACTTCTTGCCCTTCTCTAGAAACTTTTCCACTAAGGATCTAAGAATGAATATCTGGTCTACACAACCTCTTCCCTTCCTAAAACCTCCTTGTTCTTCTCCAACTAATTCCTCAGTAATTTCCCTAACTCTGTCAATAAGTATCCTACCATATATTTTTCCTATTACACTGAGAAGGCAAATGCCCCTATGATTACCACACACTGCTTTTTCCCCTTTTCCTCAGCTGATTGTAATATGTATTAATATATTAAGGACAATATTTCCTGTCGTTGGTATGACAGTGGGTGTGACCGAGCGATATGTAGATATTATATAGGCATTAGTATATATCTCATAACACAGTGTACAGGATGCAGTGTCTGATTTCACATGATATCTGTACACAGTCTGTTGTCCCAGACTATCAAGACTCCTAACATATGATGTTTCTCAAAACATTCTCATAGTCTAAACAAGCAAGAAACTCATGATGTATTCAAACACGTGGAAGCCCACAGGTGATCGATTAGACACTACTACCTTACCTAAACATCCTTTCCCACCTGTATATTATGGCAGAGAGAAGCCCTTCACATCAGACAGGGAGAGAAGGGGATAGAGAATGCCCGAGAGCACAATTAGGGCAAAGTAAGGAGAAAGGGGAGACTGGCCATCACGCTAAGATCATCGTAAATCGCTATCAAGATAAATCTACAATAAAACTCAGTAACCCAAGAGTCCCGTAACTCACCTTTGTTGATAATACATCTCACGACTATTCTGGTTGTATTAAAGAACCCATCATCGACTTCCCAACAAGTACCTCTGACCACGCTACTGAGAAAAGTACTCCTTTATTGGTTCAGCATTTGGCGTCAGCTGGATATTGTGTTGCTGTCTTTCTTGATCCTCTGTCCCAGAAGCTTTTGCATGAAATACAGTAAAATAATGATACAGAACAGTAATGCAGCACCGGTTGGCTACAGCTTACAAGCCGATTGATATCCCTCGACACCAGATATTGCATAGAACTGCCGGTTACGTTCCATTTCAGTGCCAAATGTTGCATAATTTCAACAGATATTGCTTTAATAGAGCCGATCCAACAGTGCTGGATATTACATTGGGCCTAATATTGCTGTCGATTTGTAGATAGGGAGGTAGGTAGGTAGCTAGGTCGGTATGTGCCACCAGTATTGATAATGTTGATATTGTAGAGAATCATTGCCACCAATGTCGGGTGTCATAGAGGATCTTAGATTACTGCAGCTGCTATTGTAAAATCACGAGGCGTTGGATAGGATGGAGATTGTATATTTTTGAGGCAGGTCTTTTCTCTGTCTCACTGCACCCTCTGTTTATCTTTTATCGTGAGGTGAGGTAGAGACACTCGAAAGTAAAGGGGTTTTATTGTGACGCAGTTATATTCTTTGTGTGATGGACAGAGTGATGTGACTAGGACTATCAAAGTGACAGCTAATCCTACTCTACCCAATCTCCTACTTCTCTACTCCTTGTCCTTCTCTAATGCCTCCCAATTTCCTTCTGACTCTACATCTGATACTAGGTATATGTTAAAAGTCTGGCTTCTGGCTAGCTGACATTTGTGTATGTGTGTGTGTATAGCATCTGGCACGCTTGCATCACATGAGCTGACTGGCTTCCGTGAGTGTGTTTGACAACATCATGTGTTTTGACATTCTTGGTAGTCTAGAGCCAGGGTATGTTTTGTGATTCTCTTCCTGGTGCACCAGACGTTACATACTGTGCTAGACTGCAAGTGTTACATATTGTACTGTTATTATATAGTGCCCATAACTATTATATAGTATTGTGCTATTGATGCCTAGATTGCATTGGTGGATAATTGAGAGTTTACTGTATATCAGCTGTTACAGGAGAGACTGACTGTGCCAAGATTTTATGCTCTTCAGCCTTCCCCTTCCATAGTGATGCATCTGTGTACAACCCACTTCAATCCTCAACCTTTCCTCTTTCCTCTTTGTTCCCTATACTTTAACTCATACTTTCATACTTACTAATTTCTCAGTATCATCAGAGAGAGAGAGAGAGAGGTATAAGGTCTTTACATGTGTGTGTGTGTATGTGTGTGTGTAGAGAAAGATACGGGGGGGGTATGTATGAGGTCTTTACATTTTGTGTGTGTGTGTTTGTAGCAAGTGAGAAAGAAAGGAGGGGTATGTATGAGGTCTTTACATTTTGTGTGTGTGTAGAGAGAGAAAGAATTTGGGTGAACATTCATTTTGGGGTACAGTTTCCTTAGTTTGATTTTTTCCAGACTTATATTTGACGATTTTCAGATTGTATTTGTTGATTTTAGTGAGTTATTTACAGGTGTTAGGCTTAGGATAGCATCTTTTACAGCTGTTAGGCCATTTAGATTGGCTTTAAACTTCTTTCTGGGCTCATTGGGGTGGGTTTTGGACTTTTTTTTGGTGGGGGGAAACCCAAGGCTGAGAAATGCATCCCATTAGTTTACATGTTAAAACTACCCCGATACATGATATCCTTCCTAACGATGGGTTTTTACCTAACCAATTGCTTCGTTAAACTGGGTATACCTGTACATCATACAACACTTGTTCCTGTTGTTTAACACTATCTGGTCAAGGAGGCCTAAAAATGCAGAGGGCACACAAAACATAATGGTAAAATGGAATAAAATCATGGTAAATTAGAACAAAATCATGTTGCAGTACAGTAAGCTAGAAGAAAATCAACGTCAGCACTCACGATTTGACCAACCCGCATCAATCTTACCCAGGATCTCCCGTTTATAAAGAGTCAGCACTACCTTCTTCGTTTTCACTGGTGAAAGGGCCATCATCACACACCCTTGGAAGAGGCATGCAAGGAATAGCAAGGGCAGAAGCAGGTAGAGAACAACCACAAAAACCACCACATGTGCCACTATAACAACTGTTTACATTGCCGCGTGGGAACTTAGAGCGAGTGAGGGGAGTCTCTGGAGGATGCTGGGTAAACTAACCTGCCAGACATGGTGGCACCACCGGGCTATTCCCTTACATCCGGGCAGAAATTTCTTCGCGCAACCATAATTTCCAAATGGGCGCAAGCATTTTGTCTGCATAGTGGGAAAAAATGTATGAATGATGGTTTGGAACATCCAGATCACAGCATCCAGGTGATAGATTGTCCGGATAATCAAGAGATTACTGTATAGCAATAAAGTAAATATTCGAAATATGAAAACCTGAAGTACAAATTTTCGATGTTACGAAAGCGATGACTATAGGACAGATTCCACAATATGAAAGTATCCGTCTCGATGACATGAAAAGTGATACAAAAGGATTTATAAAAAATTCAAAATGGGCCCACACTGCACAGCGCTGCACTCACTTGCGGCAAGGAAACGAACTAACCCCTCTCTAGTAAACATTTTTTCACACGCATCTCAGTTGAGTCCACATCCCTTCTCGCAGCTTCACTGTATGTGAGGATGTTTTTGCTGCTGCACACCTTTTTATACTGTTTAGACATGCCTCCCAATCATCCTGCATCATCTCCACCATCAGGGAAGAAGCAGCAGCACTGTACTCTAACCCTGGACAGGAAATTGGAAATTATAAGACTCCACGAGGAGGGGCAGGGAGTCTCGGAGATTGGGCATGCTTTAGGCCTTGCAGCTTCCACCATTGGGACTGTGACCAAGAAAAAGGAGATGTATAAGAAAATGGCCACCTCCTTCTCTACATCTACAGGTATTACTTACTTCAAAATAAGAGGGGTAAAGTTTAGGTGGAGCAGTCCGAGGGGGTCTTGGGATGCATCCCCCCATTTCTAAGTACAGTATGACTCTAATACACCGGAATTTGCTTTTTTCAGAGTTAAGGAGCCAACCGGAATTATTTCTTATATATCAGGAAAACTTCGAAAAAGCTGCAAGCGGTCCGGACTGTCAAACCTTACGGCGGGTTGCCATATTGTCCGCACGGTTTGTGTCTTCGTGTGTTGGTTGGTGGTGGACTGGCAGTGTAGCTATTGTTCTAAGTGTACAGTACAGTATTTGAATAGTGTTTAAAATTAAGTTATACCAATACTGTTCTTTCTAAATGCTAAAAAATTAGAAAAGGGGTCTGCATTAATATTAATATTAAGACATCAAGCTTTAATCACATGCCAAGCAGTTTGTGTGTTCGTGCGTCGGTTCGTGGTGAGCTGGCGCGTCACTATTATTCCTCCATATCATTTCCCCCCACATCATTTTCCCAAAGTCCCTGATGTACTGCTCGACGGTGACGAGTGATAAGTGAAATATACAGACAGAGTGAACATATTTGTTTGTAAGATCATAAAAATTAAGGTGTATAAAGTATGCAGTACGATATTTGAAAATTTTTTAAAATTAAGTACACCACACGGCACGCAAGGTAGAAGCTACACCTCCCATTCCCGTCCACGATTCAGCTCTTGTCAGTGAAGACAATTGGGATGATGATTCATTGTTCCTTGATGATGACCCTGAAGATAATGGGTAATGATTTTGAAGGATTTGCTCTGATGGATCCATCATCAGGTGCTGAATGATGATAAACACCAGGCCAGGTGGTGGGGCAGAGAATGGTGAGCCAAGTGAGTCGGAATGGTTATGTAAGAAAACATTTTTAAAAATTGCTTATGAGTTTTACTGTGTCCAAGCCTTGCTTATATTTTACTGTGTTATGCAGTAAATTATTTAAAGTGGAATTTGAGATGCAGTAAATTATTTAAAGTGGAATTTGAGAAAAAATAAGAGGCAAATGAGATATTGCTACGAGTCAGAATGAACTGGTGGAGGTGAAGCAGGATGGTGGCCATGATTGTTTTAATATATGAAAATATCTTTTTTGTGTTACATATGGCCTTTATCGAGTCTAAACCTTGCTAAAATTATACTGTGTAATGCAACGAATTATTTTTAGTGGCATTTTAGAAAAGCTAAGAGGCAAAAGGGATATTGCTACTAGTTAGAAGGAACTGGTGGGGTGATGCAAGATGGTGGCATGACACTTCATGTATGAAAATTATCTTCCTGTGAGTGTTACAGTGGCCTTTATCGAGTCTAAACCTTGCTAAAATTGTACTGTGTTATGCAATAAATTATTTATAGTAGCATTTGAGAAAAGATAATAGGCAAATGGGTTAATGCCCTGATTTAGAAGGAAATGGTGGAGTGAAGTAGGATTGTGGCCATAAGAGCAGGAGGAAGTCCATATGTTGCTTTTTTTGGAATTTCCCTTTTTTTGGAAAGGCTCGGGCCCCAATTAGTCCGTTCTAGTGAGGTTTTACTGTATATTTCAATGGGAGAAGTTGTTCCGATATACAAAATTTCGAATTATCTATCTCTGTCTATCTATTGCCAGACGCCATAATCCCGCAAAGGGTGGCCATTTGACTCTGAGTTATTTGTTTTACAGGGAGGGGCACTAACCCTCCACCAACCCACTTGTTGACACCGTATGGTTTGGTTATATGGTTACCACCCAGTGTTGTAAATGGTTTCTTGGTTTACAGGAAACCATTTGGCTTGTCACTCAATGTAAAGCCACCTGTAAAGGAAAGAAAAGCAATAAGAAGTGACAGGAAAGATGGGAGAAATAAGAAGAGAGGAGGGCAGGCTCAGAAAGAGAATGATAAAGGCTAAGGAAGAAGTAGGCAGCACTACATCAAGTGAGTGGATGATGGTCGCCACCACCTACCACTATCACCACCACTTACCACTCTGGTCCCTGTCCCTTTCGTATATCAAGGACTCACTGTACTGTTGAACATTGATTTAACACGAATCAATTTTAGATTATTGATTTAAAACAGCATATGCAATTATATACATATTTCCGATTTAAAGCAAATCCTTCTGATTTTACATGGGTTAAATTTGGCATATCAATGTAAAGACGTTGGGTGCCTGATGTTTCCCACCATTCCTTCTGTAAGCATTCCTATCACACCCTGGCCCACACTTCATAACCCACCACAAAGCAATGTTGTCATTTTGTGAAATTTTGTCTGCTAATGTGGAAAAACAAATGAACCACAGACATGGATGAGGACAGGCGGACATCATTCCACGCTAGTCTGGAATTTTTTTTTTCATGCTACTCCATGTTATTTTTTAGGAATAATGGGAAATTTGTTATGGTTGGGAGGTATTAACATGTAAAGTTGTTCGGACCCTGCACAGTTAATCCATTGAATATACTGTACTGTATAGCATTTGTCTATATTACTGTCATTAAATATGTTATTTTTTGGAAATAAGGGGAAATTTATTATGGTTGGGAGGCTTTAATATGTAAAGTTGTTCAGACCCTGCACAGGTAAATCAGTGAATATGTAGCATTTGCCTATAATATTGTAATTAAAAACAAGGAAGATTACATTGTAGAATGCAGTCTACCTGCACCCACCCAGCAGTGTCATTTCTTCTTATTGAAAGAAATACCTAACAGTTAATTACAAGGCACATGCCAACCATCAGCAGTCTACACTTACTTTGTGCTAGTAAGGAACTACTGAAACAATGTTGTGAATCCTGTATATACAGTTTAGCTACTAGAAAACATGGATGTGGATAAACTTATTTGTCCCATGGTTGGTTATCAGCATACGCTGAATTACTGACTACAGTATCTTAATCTTTTAATGTCCTTACACTTAAATCATAATAGGTCTGCTATCACTATTATTACCCTTGTGTCTAGTATTCACAGTACTGCATACTAAATTTTTTGATAGTTGTACCAACAGCACATCCCATCATCCTGGTCACTAAATGAGAACGTGTGGAATAGTGACGTCACAGCCAGTGTGGATTTCACAGCAACTCGGCACAAAGCATTCTTAGTACACATGCTGGTTCTTTAGTGAGTAGAGTACTTTGCTGTGTGACATACTCTAACCTACCACCACCACCACACATGCTAGTTCTCTAGTGAGCAGAATACTTAGCTGTGTGACATACTTAAACCCCCCACCTCACCACCACCTCCACCACCCCAGCAGCAGCCTCAGCAGCAGCGGCAGCAGCAGCAGGAGGAGGAGGAGGAGGAGGAGGAGGAGGAGGAAGGAAGGTGCTGGATGCTCTGAAACATGGCAATGGCGCTTCAAGTGTTGGGCACCAGTTTGGAGCAGAGGGAGGGAGTGAGTGACATGAGGCAGCAGGCAGCGTACTTGTACATGCCACGCAGTAAAAATGCCAGTCACATCCTGACTAAAGTGCAGGGAATGACTATTGCTAATTTATCCATCTATCTATCTATTGCCAGTGGTCACAAACAAATCGCCTCCATGTCGCTCTGTCCCCCACCATTTCACTGTCCTGCTCCTGGCTCACACACCCCTCTCTCATATACCATTCCACTCCATCCCTCCATCTCATCCTTGTCTCCCCCTCCCTCTCCCCTCCTCCACCTCACTCACGTACACCCTCCTCTTCAGTCTTTCACTCTCCATCCTCTCCACATGGTCAAACCACCGTAATGTGTTCTTCCTAACGCTTCCTATCGCATCCACATCCACACCACAACTCTCCTTCACTTCCTCATTTGTCAGTCTGTCTCTCCATGTGACTCCACATGCTCCTCTCAAATAACTCATTTCCACTACTTTCACTCTTGACTTCTGTCCCTCCAACAGGGTCCAAGCTTCACTTCCATATATTAGAGTTGGTATCACAATACTGTCATGTAGCAGCTTTTTCACTTCCATGCTCATTTCCCTGTTCCTTATCACTGCTTTCAAGGAACCAGCAACCTTTCTTCCCTGCTGCACACTGTCAAGCACTTTGCCCTGTAAACTTCCATCCTTACTCATCACACTACCCAAATACTTAAATGAACTCACATTCTCCATATCCTCCCCATCCAATCTCACTGTACATTCACTGACTTCACTTCTCTCAGAGACCATCACTTTACTCTTCTGTACATTCACCTTTAGATTCCATTTCTTACACACTCTCCCAAATTCATCTACCAAGCCCTGCAACTCCATCTTCACTTGACAACAAAGTATCATCTGCAAACACTACAGGGAGTTTCTAAACACTGCCCTCTCTCACTAGGGCCACTCCATCATCCACTGCCCTATCTTGTATCTCTTTTATAACTCCATCCATATACAGATTGAACAACCACAGTGACATGACACATCCTTGTTTCAATCCAACCTTCAAATGGAAAAATTCACTCAGTTCACCATTCTCACGCACTGCAGCTTTAGCACCCTCATACTTACTCTTCACGGCCTTCAACAACTTCCCATCTACTCCATATATTCTTAATACTTTCCACAATCCTTGTCTATCCACCCTGTCATATGCTTTCTTCAAATCCATGAAGGCTGCATGCAACTTCTTTCCCTTCTCTAGAAACTTTTCCACTAAAGATCGAAGAATGAATATCTGGTGTACACAGCCTCTTCCCTTCCTAAAACCTCCCTGTTCTTCTCCAACTAATTCCTCTGTAATTTCCTTAACTCTGTCAATAAGTATCCCTACCATATACTTTTCCTATTACACAAAGAAGGCAAATGCTCCTATGGTTACCACACACTTCTTTTTCCTCTTTTCCTTTGTACAGAGGATTAATTATACCTGACTTCCAATCCTACAGGACTCTACCCTCCTCCCAGGCCAATCTGCACACCTTCCACATCCATTCTCTTACTATCTCTCCCCCATGCTTCGGTATTTCACCACACACCCCATCAATTCCAGGGGCGTTCCCCATTTTAACTTTCTTCATTGCTTCCACAACTTCCATCCTACTGATTTCTTCCTCTCTCCCCACATCCTTCCTTCTCCCAGCCATTCCCCAGCCACTTCTACTTGCATTACTTTCATTCTCTGTGTTCAGCAATTCATTAAGTGTTCTCTCCATCTGTTCACTTTTTCTCCCTTCTCTACTAGTAATCTACCATTTTTATCTTTCACTCCCCAACTAACTTCTTTGGCACCCTGTTTAACTCTCTTTACCTCTTTCCAGAACATTTTCTTACATTCCCTCCACTTTGCACTGAAATTACTTTGAAATTGCTCATCCACTCTTCTTACTCTCTCTTACTAATTTTTTCACCTCTCTCCTCCTCTCTACATACAACTCTCTCTTCCGTCTCCCAACTTCTTCGACGCCCCTGTTCCTCATCCACTCACAATATGCTTTCTTCTTTTGTGCCACAGCTTCTCTCACCTCTTCAGTCCACATGCTGTTCCCTGAACCCCCTTTCGTCTTCTCTTCACCCCACATACCACCTCACATGCTGCACAGATTTCTTCTGTGAATATCTTGCACACATCTTCCACGTCCCTCATCTGCTCCAGTCTATATTTACTCAATCACTCCTCCACTTCCCTTTTATATTCTGCCTTTTTTCCATCCTTTTGTACCCTCCTTGTAAGAACTACTTACTCCTGTCCTTCCCTTCTTCTCTTTCTGCAGTTTGTTTGGACTTTAATTCTGGCCACCACAAAGTGATGGTCAGAAAGTCCACTCCTCCAGCCTCAAATATACTCTTGCATCCATTACACACCTTCTCATCCTTTCATTCATACACACATAATCAATCATTGCTTTCCGTTTGTTCAGTTCACCATCCACCCTTCTCAACACTCGCCATGTATACCTATGGATTATTTTGTCCCCGAAGAGGGTACTAGCTGTCACCAACCCCCTCCTGGCACAAATGTCCTCTAAAGCACTGCCATTCTCATCCATCTCTGCAGGCACACCCCACTCACCAACCACTCCATCCACCGTCACATTCCCTACTTTTCCATTCATATCTCCAATCAAAAACACTCCAATTCCTTCCAAACTTTTCCAGGCATGCTTCCACATTTGTCCAGAACTCTTCTTTCACCCTGCTTGTACGATCTTGTGTTGATGCACACACAAAGAATCGCCCACATTTGTTGTCCAACTTTCACTCTTACCCACACAATCTTTGACTCAACTGATCCATACTCTCTTATATTCTCCTTCCATCTGTTACTCACAACAATACACACTCCTTCTTTTGCCCTCTCATTCTCACTTACTCCTGCACATATACCCCATCCATACTCCCATTCTCTCACACTTTCACCTCTCCATTTAGTTTCTGTTAATCCTAATACATCCACTTTCACACCCTGAAGCACCAGTACAATCTCTCTTTCTTTCACCTCATCATTTATACCCCTTACAATCCACGTCGCAATCCTTACCAAGTCCTTTGTACGGTCCAAAGTCGTTATCTTTTGGTCAGTCCTGGTCCGAGGCTTCTTGTTTGTATTTTTAGTTAGTTTTTCAGGGTGGGGCACTAACCCACCACCAACCCTTTTAGTCGCCTCATACGACTAACAGGGATACTGGGGGAGTATTCTTGAAAACCCCCTACCCCCAGGGGGCTAATTTATCATTTTGATATATACTATCCATAATTATTGGTTAATAAAAGCATTTTTACTATTCTGTGGTTCTCTCAGGTACCAGACTATTTTATTCCCATTAAAATATCATTTCAGTTTTGTGCAAATTTGATTTTATGTGGTCTCTCAAGGAACCTGTTTTGTGTTAAATTGATGTTGTACTGAACTGTATTAGTCATGAAGTTCTGCTATGACAAGAATGTGAAATAAAGGTACAAAAAGGAGGAATTTATGGGCCAAGTCATTGTGGAATGGGTATGTAGTTTTCATTTTCAGTGCTAGAGTATGCTATTACACTCATTTGTTTTCAAACATGTGCTTGTAATACCATCTTGGGGGGGGGATCATCAGATATAACAGACTGTCAGCATTATCAGACCAGGCTTCCCCCAAATCAATCCATTATAGTGAGGGTCCGCTATATTAAGATACAGACATTCAATGGTATATGATGATTGAGTATGCGATCAATCTCTAGAATGTTCAGTGAAAACTGATACACAGTTTTGAGTTAATGATAGTGAAAATAATTTAAACAGTAAAACATCACTATAACAGACAAATTGGAGCCCAAGCTAGTCCCGGAAAAAAAATGAAATTCCAATAAAAGGAACATCCGGACTTCCCCCCTGCTGACCCTGACTTTTTCCGATATATCGGACATTAGTCCGGATGGCACCAATGGTTTCTAAACTGTTTTTACTACCATTGAAGTACTGCACTGTATTATACTTGCACTACATTAATCAAATGGTATAGTATATATAATAGCATTGTACTGTTCACTGATAAATATGACTTTTATTTACCTTATTGTGGTGAACATTGCTGAAGTCAGGCAGTCCGGACCGCTTCTGGCTTAAAGAATTTAGTCCAGTAACTCTTCGATTCTGATAACAGCAAAATCTGGTCTATTGAAGCCCTTTATATTAAGGTTTTACTGTATATGATTTTTTTGGTTTGAACGTACAGAAATGACAATGATTAAGTGGATGTGCAGTGCGTCCCTGCGTGCGGGGCATGGGGGGGCTGGGTTTACGATAGAGGAGTTGAGAGGTGGGATGGGACTGGAGTGTGTTGGTGTTGTGATGAGGGGAGGTAGGCTGAGGTGGTTTGGACATGTGGAGAGGATGGGGGATGATAATTGGGTGCAGAGGGTGAGAAGTGTTAATATTGTGGGAGGGGTAGACTGAGAAAGACATGGGACGAGGTCATTAAATGTGACTTAAGGGTTAAGGGACTGAATAGGGAGGCTGCCAGAGATCAAGCAGCGTGGAGAGCCGCCATTAGGTGACCAAGGCCGACACATGCAAGCATGTTGGAGCCTTCAAAAACGAAAACGAAGGATGATCTAACGGGAACATGTGCCACCTGCGCAAGCTGACAGTTGTATGTTTGAGCCAAGGTGGCCACCCATTGCTTACATGTTCATAAAAAATAACAGTGTAAGTGCACAACAAATGGTGCAGTTTGTGATGTGAGGTGGAATGAGAACATTTTTGTGTGTGTGAAATACTGATGCTTGTGACTTGGAAAACACTGCATCGCTCTCACTCCCAACCTCAGGGGGAACCCTCAGTGATGACCAAAACTGGCCTAGGACATACTTCAGGTGGGAGCCAGAAATGTTTTTTGAGATTTTTATATATGTATAATATTGACACATTCAAAAATTAATTGAAAATTTGAATGAAAATAGCATGAGCTGAGCTGTAAAGGAGGAAAAACTTGCAAGGAAACTGTTTTGTAATGATTTCATACTTCCTGCCTCTTTTGGCTGCTCTTCAAATGAGTGGCATGGCCCCCCCCTTCCCATATTTACCAGACAGAGTATATTGTACCTTACTGTAATTTTAAGGTCTATGGGGGCACTCACAATCCATTCACTCGATGTAGTACTGCTCTCGGGTGTCTGCCGTTTCCTCTCCATCCTCTTATGTCATTCTTTCTTTCATTCTTTCCTCGTCCTTCTGCCTATGGATGACTTTACACTCTCTCTTCTGTCTTTCTTTCCTTCATTCTTTCCTCTTCCTTATGCCTGTGGGTGACTATATACTGAGTGACAAGCCAAATGGTTTCCTGTACACCAGGAAACCATCTACTATGCTGAGTGGTAACCATATAACCAAATTTTGGCGCCTGGTGGTTGAGTGGGTAATTACAGCGGTCCAATCGGATTGAGCCTGTGAAGGTTTATATCCAAGGGATGGTTGGAATTTGTTGCTCACATAATGCCACTCAGAGATGAATAAGGCTGGTCACTCTCATCTTAAATGTCAGGACCAACTTGCCCAGCCCTGGGCTCCTACACTCCTCATGGGGCAAAGTAGAATTGGATGATGAATGAATGAATGAAAATAAGTGCAGTTTTAAATACTGTCACAGTATTGTTGTATGATTTACTTTAATTTGTCTTAATATTGGACAAAATTAAGTTGCTCATAAAATTTTTGTCTAAAAATGTTGACAGCAGTTAATAAGTCCATGCATATCTAGGCCATCTGACATAATGCCTCGTTTTTCTACATTAATCAGTGCAAATATTTTATATTTTAATTTAGCATTCTTCTCATCAGAAATAGTTATTGTAACCCTTATAAAAAAATTATTCAAAATATATTAAGAAATGGTTTCAGACACAGGTGCAACGGCAACAGTCAGTCTGCTGCCTGCTTTCAAGAGCTTAATGTTCTTCTCTTCTCAGGGAAGATGAAATACACAAGGCTGTACCCAGTATCAAATGCACAGCACATTACATTATTTAATTTTTTAAATTCCTTTTTGAAAGAGGTAAAACTCGGACTGTCTTTTTCTGGTTCTCTAGCAGTCTGTTTTTTATATTTGCAGCTTCTTGTTGTATTTGTTGAGAAGTCTTTTTCCAAACTAAACCATAAGTTGAAATATTTTAGGTGCAGCTGGGAGACCAAACTGACAGCAAGACTCTTTTAGGAACATACATTTGTACATCCAAACCTGGAGAGTTCCTTTGGCAGCCGGGCTCACTCACGCAGGTCAGTACGTCCACCTGTGCTTCAAGGCTGTCTGACAGTTTCTTGATAATTATGTTACCTTTGTTTAACTGTGTTTTACTTCTTATTGGTACAGTATCCCACCTATCAGTCATGGTGATCCTCATGAAAATCTCTCATATTATCCTCATTTCTTTTCAGTCCATCATTTCATTCATCCCAGTCATCCAGCATACAATGTTAAGATATCAATATGGAACAGATGCACCATATTTACTCTATTGCTGGCTTTTGTTCACTGTTCATTAGTCCACTTGTGGCATGATTAGTACTATTCTGTAATCCAGCCACACTCAACCATATTTTGCTAATCATAACTCTTAGTTCATTCTGTTTACAATATAATCATGCACTGCTTAGCGTTCTACTGCACTATGTCCACTCGTTTTAACGTCCGGGGATCTATCTGTCTATTGCCAGACACCTTAATCATGTAAGGGGTGGCCATAAATGAAACACCTTCATGTCACCTTGTCTCCTGCCATTTCACTGCATTGCTCCCAGCACACACCCCTCTCTCTCTCATATACCTCACACTCCATCCCTCCATCTCATCCTTGCCCTCCCCCTCCCTCTTCACCCCTCCACCTCACTCACATACACCTTCTTCATTAGTCTCTAACTCTCCATCCTCTCCATATGGCCAAACCACCTTAGTGCATTTCTCCTAATGCTTTGTATCACATCCACATCCACACAACAATGATCCGTCACTTCCTCATTCGTCAGTCTGTCTCTCCATGTGACTCTGGGGATCCATAAGAATATAATAAAAAAAAAAAAACATTGAAGAAAGGGACATAGCGAGTGTAAGTGGGCGCAAAGCAGTGTTGCTGCGTGACAGCCAGCCAGCATCCCAAAACAAAGCGATTACACTGCCGGCTGTACGATGCGCATGTATAACCTGTACAGATACACTGTTATACTGTTCATCTGTCTTAATATTTTTTTTTTTTTCTGTACTTACATCACCATCATCATTATCATTATCATCATTCGGACCTCCTCTCCCACCCAAGGGCAGGGTGAGGAGTAGCAACATCCAGACAGCCCAAATTTGCCCAATCCAATGGGGCACAATTTCATTCACTCACCACGTCCTATATCTTCATATAATTGTATCTGACAGAGTCAGTCGGGACACTGTCACGTTAAAAAGGGGTGCCAAATCCCTGATCATGCACTTCTCCTCACAACATTCATCCAGCCAGCTCGATCTCTTGTCAGTCCCCTAGCCTCACTGACATCCAAACCTCTCTTTCTCACACACTCATCCACCATATCCCTTCACCTTCTCCTTGGCCTACCTCGCCACTTTCCTCCTTCAAATTCACTAAGATGTACCTTTTTCACCACTCTATTGTTATCCATTCTCTCCACATGACCTTACCATCTCAGTACACGCTATTTGATCCTGGTATCCACAGACTTTCACACTCCACGTCTTTCACAAATCACATTTTCATATCTTATCCACTCCCTGTACTCCACATACATTCCTCATCAGTCCCATCTCCACTGCTTTCACTCTTGACTTTTCATTTTCATACCACACCATAGTCTCCCATCCATATGTTAAAGTTGACACTAACCCTCCTTCATTTAAGCCTCATTCAGCTGCAACATTCAAGCCTCTGTTTCTTATCAGGGGCTTCATTGCACCAGCTGCTTTCCTTCTTTGTCTTAATATACTTTCTACTTCTTGTGCACATTTTCCTCTCTTTTCCATAACTGTACCCAGGTACAGTATTTGAACACTCTCACCATTTCCAGTCTCTCTCCATTCACTGTAACATCACTCTGGGAGTCACCTTCTCTCTCAATAACCATCACTTTACTCTTTTCTACATTTACTCTCAAGGCATGATGCTCACAGACATTGACAAAACTCTGAACTAGTTACCAATCTCTTTTCCAGTATTTGCAAGTAGTACTGCACCATCAGCACACAACGGGTTTGAGATATTCCATCCATCACCATTCATTACCAACGACATCTCCGTCTCCATTACTTGTGTTTTTACTTCTTTCATCACCCCATCCATATATATATATATATATACAGTAGGCGCGGAAAGTATTGACGTTTTTTTGCTGACGTCATTCTTTTTCGTGTTAAGTGAAGTAGGGTCAATACTACCCTCCCCTGTGATGCAAAATGAGCTGACGCTTTTTCAACGGGAGCTGGCAACCCTGCTTGATAGGTTTGGCACCACAGGAGCAGGCTCAGTAATGTTTGGGCAACCACAGGAGGAGGATTGTCTCTGTGTGTGATGCACCATGAGGGCATGTTTTGACTCAAATAACACAGTTATTTGGTTACCTACCACATTCTCATCATGCCTAAAGTAACCACAAGCAAGGACAAACATGTGGAAGTGATTACTTTATACAAAGCTGGCCACAAACTCCCATTTATTGCAAATCAGATGGTGTTAGACTGAGGACAGTGCAGAGACTGGTGAAGCGGTTCAAGGACAGTGGGGAGGCCATTCCTCCCACTCCACTTCCCAAGCCTGGGAGACCTCGTAAGACAACCTTCAGGACCCGTCAGCTGATCTCAAGGCAAGTTAGCAAGGATCCAAGGCTAACAGCACGGGATTTAAAAGAAAAGAACCCACAGTTGCTGGCAGATGTGTCTGTCAGAAGTGTGCAGCAGCTGTTGCATGACGATCTGGGCTACAGGAGTTTTTGTGCTCGTAAAAAACCACTGCTAACTGCACTTCAGAAGAAAAAGAGAGTAAATTTTTGTAAGAAATATCTTGCCTGGAGTGAGGAGCAATGGAAAACTGTGCTTTGGAGTGATGAGTCAACATTTACTGTCACTGGTACCCCTTCATCACGAGTGTACCGCAAACCAGGCAGTGACCCCCTGGATCCTAAGTACACTTCCAAGTTTGTTAAATACCCAGCCTCACTCATGGCTTGGGGCTGCTTTACATATTATGGTGTTGGTAGGTTGGTAATTCTACCTGCAAATGAAAAAGTGAACCAGAACAATTATTTGGAGCTCTTATGTGATGTTTTAAGTGACTCTTTTGATAAAACCAAGGCAAGAGTATTTATGCAAGATTCTGCCCCTGCACATGTTGCAAAGTCAGTGAAACAGTGGCTAACAGACTGTGAGGTTCCCTTTATTCGAGATTGGCCCGGAAACAGCCCAGATATCAATCCCATTGAGAATTTATGGGCGCACATGAAGCGGCAGCTGCGTAGTATGGACACATCATCTTTGCCTAAACTTGAGGCTGCAGCTATGGAGCAGTTTTAGTCCGTCTGTTCTGCAAAACTACGCCATCAGTCTCCCCAGACGCCTTAAGAAGATAATAAAGGTGAAGGGGAATGCCAGTAAATACTAAATTCAATGGTGAGTGTTAATTTATTTGTTTCTCCTTGCTAACCACAAGAATGTTTTCTTTTTTTAAGATGGCGTCAACACTTTCCGCGCCTACTGTATATATATATATATATATA
>JAGKTI010005499.1:14141-44704 GCA_018397915.1 Birgus latro | reverse complement strand
GCGGCGCGGGTGGGAGCTCACGCGCATGCGCAAATGGGCCCGGAGCACAGCCCGACAATATAAAATTATCGTACATATTAATTTGCTCCTCACAAAATCACTGGATGTCACAATTTAACTAACGTGATTTTACAATGAAGAAAATTCGTGACATAGTTGTACTGTACTTACTTATGGTGTTAATAAAAATGTTCGGGAAATATAACTTATGCGCTAAATTACGATGTTTTTTATTTCCTTCTTGTGTCCTCATAGAAATATATGTTTTATGTAATTGTTACTGAGAAAGAGTTTTAGGAAATTTCATTAGCTACATTTTGGTATATAAACATTTACTGTACGACAGTTTGGATTGGTTTTATGTACTGCAAAAGGAAATTATCTTACAGTCGCTCTGCGGTGCTGGAGCAGTGTTTCGCATGGCCAAAGTTGTTGTTAAATTATGTTTTCCTCTGCCTTTATGTATGCCACTATCTGCCAGATTTTTTATTCACGTAATCTCAAATTGTTGTACTTGCTTATGGTGTTTTGTTTGACGCAGCTTGTGTCGTCCAGTAACGAGCGGGTGAAATTAGGTTCGACGCAACCTGCGTCGTCCAGTAACAAGCAGGTGACTTTTGCACCTCTACTCTAAGTATCGAAAGGGTCAATTCATTCATTCATTCATTCATCATCTAATCCATTGTTGCCTCATGAGGAGCTTTGGAGCCCTGGGCTAGGCAGGTTGGTCCTGACATTTAAGGTGAGAGTGGCCAGCCTTTCTCATCCCTGAGTGGCATTTCGTGAACAATAAGCCCCAACCACCCCTTGGTTATAAACCTGCTCCGGCTCAATCCATTTGGAGTTTCTTAATCCCCGCTGCACTTATTGCCTCATATGAGGCGATATGCAGGTCACCTCTGGCCATGCTGATCGCCCCACATGAGGCGATAGGCCTCTGCGAAATAATTTCAGCCATGAGGAAGCGTCACTGGTTTCCATGGGAACGTTGACTTTCCCTCTACTGCATCAGAGGTGTTGCCAAGCCCTACCATACTGCAGTTTACAAATACCGCATATTTAGTTGCTCAGACATGCAGGCCACCCCTGGCCGTGCTGATCGCCTCATGTGAGGCGATGGGTTTGGGTGCCATAATTTCAAGCACGAGGAAGCGTCAGTGGTTTCCTTGGGAACATTGACTCTCCCTTTATACCACCAGAGCTATTGGCAATCCCTGCCACATCACAGTTGTCAAATACTGCATATTTAGTAACTCACTTCATGTATGTAGCCTAGTAATGGTGGATTCACTCCCGATTACCTCCAGTGGTGCAGGCGACTTATCGCTGCCCTCACTCCCACCCAAGAGGCGTAAATTACAAAAAGGTGAGGGTGATGAAGAGTTTGAGCTCAGGAACACTTGATTTTATGACAAAAAAATCAACTTATATTATGGTAGGTGGGGGCACTCACCATCCACTCACTCGATGTAGTGCTACTCTTGGGTGTCTGCCCTTTCCTCTCGTCCCTCCATTCCTTCCTTCCTCTTTTGTATTTCTTTACTTCATTCTTTCCTCGTCCTTCTGCCTACGGGTGACTTTACGCTCCCTCTTTTGTCTTTCATTCATTCTTTTCTCTTCCTTCTGTGGGTGACACTATACTGAATGACAAGCTTAATGGTTTCCTGTACACCAGGAAACCATTTAGTACGCTGGGTGGTAACCATATAACCAAATTATGGCACCCGGTGGTTTAGTGGGTAATTACAGTGCTCCAATCGGATTGAGCCAGTGAAGGTTTATATCCAAGGGGTGTTTGTGGTTGTTGCTCATGTAATTGCACTCAGGGAAGAGTGAGGCTGGTCACTCTCATCTTAAATGTCAGGACCAAATTGCCTAGCCTCGGGCTTCACACTCCTCATGGGGCAACGTAGGAACTGGATGATGGATGGATGGATTTAAAAAAAAAAAAAACTTAAACAGTGACTCAGGGAAGGTAATCAGATTGATAAGAAATAGTGCAGTGAGTTTTAAGTACCCACTAAACCACCAGGTGCAATAAATTGGTTATATGGTTATCACCCACTGTAGTAAATGGTTTCCTGGTGTACAGGAAACCATTTGACTTGTCACTAAGTGCAGAGTCACCTGTAAACTTTTTTTCTTTTTTTTAAATGGTGTGCTCCCTTTTTTCGATAAGGGCTAAGGCGTTGCCCCTGGGTAGAGGACTTTTGTTTTTTTGGAGTGTGTAGCACTTTATGACAGGATGTCCTTCCTGTTGTCTGCCAGTGACCCTTGGGTGGACTCGAACTTTTTCGGTCAGAGTGCCATAACCCACTGAGCCACGGCTGCTACAACCAGCTACCTCTTCCGGCAGGACAGCTTACCCAGGCGCGGCACAAACTCACGACTCTTCAGTCTCGAGTCATGTGCTCTACCACTGAAGGAAAGAAAGGCAGGAGGGAGGGAGGAAGGAAAGAAGAGAAGAAAGGGCAGAAACCCAAGAGCAGCACAACATCGAGTGAGTGGATGGTGAGCGCCAGCATGTACGTTTCATTTCGTTTTTGAAGGCTCCAACATGCTTGCATGCGTCGGCCTTGGTCACCTAATGGCGGCTCTCCACGCTGCTCGATCCCTGGCAGCCTTCCTGTTCAGTCCCTTAACCCTTAAGTCACACTTAATGACCTCGTCCCATGTCTTTCTCGGTTTACCCCTCCCAACCCCTCCCCCAATATTAACACCACTCACCCTCTGTACCCAATTATCATCCCCCATCCTCTCCACATGTCCAAACCACCTCAGCCTACATCTCCTCATCACAACACCAATACACTCCAGTCCCATCCTACCCCTCAACTCTTCCATCGTAAACCCAGCCCCCCCAGGCCTTGCACGCAGGGACGCACTGCACATCCACCTAATCATTGTCATTTCTGTACATTTAAACCTGCGAATATCCTCTTCCTTTACTGCCCAGGTCTCACTACCAAACAGCATCACACTCCTAACACATGCTGCATACAAAGACCCCTTAGCACATAAGGAGAGTCCTCTTAGTGTCAGGAGAGGCAACAGCTCCCTGAACTTCTTCCAACCACTTACCCTAGCAACCGAGCTAACTCCAGCCCCACCTCCGGCACATAACATACCTCCCAAATAACGAAACTCCTCCACACATTCAAGAGACTCACCTGCAAGTTCAACCCTCTCACCCCTAACAATCTCCACCTGCTCTCCCCGACACTGCACACGTGAAATCAGCATCATCTCACAGTCTACCTCTAATTCCACTACATCTCTTGTGCACCCACTTATCACAAACACTACACAAGATGGATTTACTTCCCACACCCTTGTGGCAAACTGCACATGGCCACTCTCCCTCTTTTCTGATTGTACCGCCACCAACCCTAGATATCATCACTTTTGTTTTACCTGCATTTACCCTTAAGCCTTTGTACCCCATACCATCTCTCCACTTCTTAAATCTTTCCTCCGCCTCCTTTTCATTCTCCGCAGTCAGCACCAAATCACCAGCATACAACATCTCCCATGGGAGTCCATCTCTGAAGTCACATGAGAGGGCTTCAAGCACCATGATAAACAGCAAGGGACTCAAAACTGACCCCTGATGCACACCAGCATTCATGGAAAACTCATCACTCAAAGCTCCTTTCACTCTTATCTGGGTGTGAGCACCCATGTACATGGCCATAACCACCCTAACCAGCCATTCTTCCAACCCTAGCTTTCTCATTGCCCATTTCACCACCTCTCTAAGGACTCTGTCAAAGGCCTTTTCCAAATCAAC
Organism: Birgus latro; assembly: GCA_018397915.1. Taxonomy (NCBI): domain Eukaryota; kingdom Metazoa; phylum Arthropoda; class Malacostraca; order Decapoda; family Coenobitidae; genus Birgus; species Birgus latro. Next base: position 40,914 of record JAGKTI010005499.1, on the reverse strand, counting down.
AAAAACAAAATACAGTTCCCTTTTCTTTCCAATATATTTTTCCTGAAGCTGTCGAACAATGAATATGGCTTCAGTGGTCCCCCTGCCTGGCATAAACCCAAACTGCATCTCATCGATATTCACTCTTTCTCTAATCATACCTTCTAGAACTCTCTCCATTACTTTCATTACCTGATCTAAGAGCTTTATACCTCTGTAATTTCCCCTTTCCAGGGCATCACCCTTTCCTTTGTACACATTTACAATTACACTCCTCAGCCAATCATCTGGGACAACACTATCTATCTCTATCTATCTATTGCCAGACGCCTCAATTCCAAAAGGGGTGGCCACAAACAAATCGCCTCCATGTCACTCTGTCCCCTGCCATTTCACTACCACGCTCCCAACTCACAGCCCCCTCTCTCATATACCTCTCCACTCCATCCCTCCATCTCATCCTCGGCCTCCCCCTCCCTCTCGCCCCCTCCACCTCACTCACATACACTCTCCTCGTCAATCTTTCACTCTCCATCCTCTCCACATGCCCAAACCACCTTAACGTGTTTCTCCTAACGCTTCCCATCACATCCTCAACCACACCACAACGCTCCTTCACTTCCTCATTTGTTAGTCTGTCTCTCCATGTGACTCCACATGCTCCTCTCAAATAACTCATTTCCACTGCTCTCACTATTGACTTCTCTCCTTCCAACAGGGTCCAAGCTTCACTTCCATACATCAGAGTTGGTATCACAATACTGTCATGTAACAACTTTTTCACTTCCATGCTCACCTCCCTGTTTCTTATCACTGCTTTCAACGAACCAGCAACCTTCCTTCCCTGCTGCACCCTTTCGAGCACTTCACCCTCCAGACTACCATCCTTACTCATCACACTGCCCAAGTACTTAAATTCACTCACATTCACCATATCCTTCCCATCCAATCTCACTGTACACTCACTGGCTTCACTTCTCTCGAAGATCATCACTTTACTCTTCCCCACATTCACCTTTAGATTCCGTTTCTTACACACTCTCCCAAACTCATCTACCAAGCCTTGCAGCTCCCCTTCGTCTTCACTCAACAACACAGTATCATCTGCAAACAACAGTACAGGGAGTTTCCACACACTGCCCTCTCTCACTAGGGCCACTCCAACATCCACTGCCCGACCTTGTATCTCTTTTATAACCCCATCCATATACAGATTGAACAACCATGGAGACATGACACATCCTTGTTTCAATCCAACCTTCAAATGGAAAGATTCACTCAGTTTGCCATCCACACGCACTGCAGCCTTAGCACCCTCATACATACTCTTCACTGCCTTCAACAACTTCCCATCCACTCCATATATTCTTAATACCTTCCACAAACCTTGTCTATCCACCCTGTCATATGCTTTCTCCAGATCCATGAAGGCTGCATACAACTTCTTGCCCTTCTCTAGAAACTTTTCCACTAAGGATCTAAGAATGAATATCTGGTCTACACAACCTCTTCCCTTCCTAAAACCTCCTTGTTCTNTCCTCAACCACACCACAACGCTCCTTCACTTCCTCATTTGTTAGTCTGTCTCTCCATGTGACTCCACATGCTCCTCTCAAATAACTCATTTCCACTGCTCTCACTCTTGACTTCTGTCCTTCCAACAGGGTCCAAGCTTCACTTCCATATGTCAGAGTTGGTATCACAATACTGTCATGTAACAACTTTTTCACTTCCATGCTCACCTCCCTGTTTCTTATCACTGCTTTCAACGAACCAGCAACCTTCCTTCCCTGCTGCACCCTTTCGAGCACTTCACCCTCCAGACTACCATCCTTACTCATCACACTGCCCAAGTACTTAAATTCACTCACATTCACCATATCCTTCCCAACCAATCTCACTGTACACTCACTGGCTTCACTTCTCTCGAAGATCATCACTTTACTCTTCCCCACATTCACCTTTAGATTCCGTTTCTTACACACTCTCCCAAACTCATCTACCAAGCCTTGCAGCTCCCCTTCGTCTTCACTCAACAACACAGTGTCATCTGCAAACAACAGTACAGGGAGTTTCCACACACTGCCCTCTCTCACTAGGGCCACTCCATCATCCACTGCCCGACCTTGTATCTCTTTTATAACCCCATCCATATACAGATTGAACAACCATGGAGACATGACATATCCTTGTTTCAATCCAACCTTCAAATGGAAAGATTCACTCAGTTTGCCATCCACACACACTGCAGCCTTAGCACCCTTATACATACCCTTCACTGCCTTCAACAACTTCCCATCCACTCCATATATTCTTAGTACCTTCCACAAACCTTGTCTATCCACCCTGTCATATGCTTTCTCCAGATCCATGAAGGCTGCATACAACTTCTTGCCCTTCTCTAGAAACTTTTCCACTAAGGATCTAAGAATGAATATCTGGTCTACACAACCTCTTCCCTTCCTAAAACCTCCTTGTTCTTCTCCAACTAATTCCTTAGTAATTTCCCTAACTCTGTCAATAAGTATCCTACCATATATTTTCCCTATTACACTGAGAAGGCAAATGCCCCTATGATTATCACACACTGCTTTTTCTCCTTTTCCTTTGTACAGAGGAATAATTATACCTGACTTCCAATCCTCCGGGACTCTACCCTCCTCCCAAGCCAAACTGCACACCTTCCACATCCATTCTATTACTATCTCTCCCCCATGCTTCAGCATTTCACCACACACTCCATCAATTCCTGGGGCTTTTCCCATTTTAACTTTCTTCATTGCTTCCACTACTTCCCTCCTGGTGATTTCTTCCTCTCTTCTCATAACCCTCCTTCTCCCTGCCATTCCCCAGCCACTTATACTTGCATTACTTTCATTCTCTATGTAAAACAGTTCATTAAAGTGTTCTCTCCATCTGTTTACTTTTTCTCCCTTCTCCACTAGTAATCTACCATTTTTATCTTTCACACCCCCACTGACTTCATTGGCACCCTGTCTAGCTCTCTTTACCTCCTTCCAGAACATTTTCTTACATTCCCTCCACTTTGCACTCAAATTCCTTCCAAACTGGGACAACACACTCATATATAATCCTATTTATCAGGTCAGTGACTAACCTCACCCTAGTATCTCCTGAGGCCTTCAACATTTCGGCAGTCACCCCAGACACACCTGCCGCCTTCCCCACCCGCATCCTGCCTGTTGCCTGACTCACAGTAGCAGCGTCAATCAAAGGCCACGGGCCAAACACTGAATCAGCGGGCTCCAAACCTTCTCTATCCCAATCAAACTCCTCATTCAACAATCGGCTATAATGCTCTCTCCATGCATCTTTAATATCCTCACTGTTCACTACCCTTCCATCATCATTCTTCACACACTGCTCACCTACAATGTCCCGATTATCCCTCTTGACCTGATTTGCCACCCTAAAAATCATATTTTTCCTTTCTGCATGATTTAGATTATCAAGTAAAAGTCTCTGTGACTCAAACTTCACCCTGTATACCTCTCTTCTAGCCCTACGCTTGGCAGCCAAGTACTCCTCCCTGTTACCACCATTCTTCCATTCCCGGAAAAGCCTTCTTTTCTCCTTAACTGCAGCTTCTACACCCTCATCCCACCACCAAGTTACTTTATGTCTTGGTGGGCCTCTTGTCCAACCGCATTTTGCATCAGTAACTCTCAAGAAGTTGCTCTTAAGGGCTCTGTACTGTTCATTAACGCCTCTATCTACGGCTTCCTGTTCAGCCACCACTCTCCTCATCTCACTATAAAAGGTATCCCTTACTGATTGGTTTCCCAGCTTCCATATTTTCCTTCTAGGTACATATGTCCTCCTTCTCATCACTTGTTCCTAAGCACCATGTCACAAATCAACAGTTTGTGCTGCTGCACACACTCCTTGCTTCCTAGAATTTAACATCCCTCACTAATCTCCTATCAACCCTCCTGACCAGAAAATAATCTATCTGACTACTATTTCCCCCGGACTCGTACGTAATCAACCGGCTGATTCTTTTCCTAAAATGTGTGTTGCACAGAATCATGTCCATAGCCTCCCCAAACTCGAGTATTCTTTCCCCTTCCGCATTCCTCACACCATACGCACATCCTCCATGGACTCCTTCATAACCTTGAGCTGCTTCACCCACATGACCATTTAAATCTCCTCCCAGAACCACTACCTCATCATCACCCATACCACTCACTACATGTATTAAATCATCCCAAAATCTATCCTTCTCTGCATCATCCAATCCTACCTGTGGAGCATATGCCGATATAACTGAAACCAATTTCTGCCCGATCAAAATTTTCACTGCTAATATCCTATCACTTACTCTCATAACATTCATGACATATTCCACCCATTTCTTTGCAACCAACACACCCACACCCCCATATCCGTCAGTTCCCCCCTGCCAAAACAACTTATAGTAGCAATCCTTCCCAACAATCTTTCTGGCTGATCCACCCCTGTATCAGACTTCCTGCAAACATGCCACATCCACCCACCTCCTACTGAAAGCCTCAACGACTTCCCCTGCTTTTCCTCTCAAACTTCCCACATTCCACGAACCCACCCTGAACCCCCTGGGTGATTTGCTGTCCTCAGGCTTGCTTTGGTGCTTGTTTTTGTAGTTCATAGTCAGTAAGATAAAGGGGGGTAAACATTCCAAAGGCCTGACCCATTGCATAGATCCAGGTCCAGGCAATGGATCTGGGACCCCTAGCCCACCAGCTTACCAGTGGCTGTGGTAGTGGCCTCGGGGCACCCTGCCAGGACAGCTGCAGGGACACCCTCCAAGCGCGGCTTGGCACTGCAACTGCCCCGCCATTATACACCCACTGATCGGGCCGCCTCCTGGGGCGCTACTCCCAGGTTCGGGCCCCTCTCTATTGATCGGAAGCGGCAGCCTGGGAACCGCAGTGCCCTGTACCCTCTAGCACAGGTTCGAGCCCCATCTCGCCCCGGACCCATGATCTATGCCGGCGGAACCCAAGTCAAGTCAAGCCTCCCCCCACCTATTTTTTTCACATGTATACAGTAGGCACGGAAAGTATTGACGTTTTTTTGTAGACGTCATTCTTTTTCGGGTTAAGTGAAGTAGGGTCAATACTATCCTCCCCTGTGATGCGAAATGAGCTGACGCTTTTTCAGCGGGAGCTGGCAACCCTGCTTGATAGGTTTGGCACCACAGGAGCAGGCTCAGTAATGTTTGGGCAGCCACAGGAGGAGGATTGTCTCTGTGTGTGATGCACCACGAGGGCATGTTTTGACTCAAATAACACAGTTGTTTGGTTACCTACCACATTCTCATCGTGCCTAAAGTAACCACAAGCAAGGACAAACGTGTGGAAGTGATTACTTTATACAAAGATGGCCACAAACTCCCATTTATTGCAAATCAGGTGGTGTTAGACTGAGGACAGTGCAGAGACTGGTGAAGCGGTTCAAAGACTGGGGAGGCCATTCCTCCCACTCCACTTGCCAAGCCTGGGAGACCTCGTAAGACAACCTTTAGGACCCGTCATCTGATCTCAAGGCAAGTTAGCAAGGATCCAAGGCTAACCGCACGGGATTTAAAAGAAAAGAACCCACAGTTGCTTGCAGATGTGTCTGTCAGAAGTGTGCAGCAGCTGTTGCATGACGATCTGGGCTACAGGAGTTTTTGTGCTCGTAAAAAACCACTGCTGACTGCACTTCAGAAGAAAAAGAGAGTAAATTTGTGTAAGAAATATCTTGCCTGGAGTGAGGAGCAATGGAAAACTGTGCTTTGGAGTGATGAGTCAACATTTACTGTCACTGGTACCCCTTCATCACGAGTGTACCGCAAACCAGGCAGTGACCCCCTGGATCCTAAGTACACCTCCAAGTTTGTTAAATACCCAGCCTCACTCATGGCTTGGGGCTGCTTTACATATTATGGTGTTGGTGAGTTGGTAATTCTACCTGCAAATGAAAAAGTGAACCAGAACAATTATATGGAGCTCTTATGTGATGTTTTAAGTGACTCTTTTGATAAAACCAAGGCAAGAGTATTTATGCAAGATTCTGCCCCTGCACATGTTGCAAAGTCAGTGAAACAGTGGCTAACAGACTGTGAGGTTCCCTTTATTCGAGATTGGCCCGGAAACAGCCCAGATATCAATCCCATTGAGAATTTATGGGTGCACATGAAGCGGCAGCTGCGTAGTATGGACACATCATCTTTGCCTAAACTTGAGGCTGCAGCTATGGAGCAGTTTTAGTCCGTCTGTTCTGCAAAACTACGCCATCAGTCTCCCCAGACGCCTTAAGAAGATAATAAAGGTGAAGGGGAATGCCAGTAAATACTAAATTCAATGGTGAGTGTTAATTTATTTGTTTCTCCTTGCTAACCACAAGAATGTTTTCTTTTTTTAAGATTGCGTCAACACTTTCCGCGCCTACTGTATATATCATTTGTGGATGGTGGTGGCAACCATCATCCACTCACTTGATGTAGTGCTGTCTACTTCTTCCTTCACTTTAACATCATTTTCTGTGTCTGACCTCCTCTCTCCTGATTTCTCCCATCGTTCCTTTCACCTTTTATTGTTTTTTCCTTTTCAGGTGGCATTAAATTGAGTGACAAGCCTAATGGTTTCTTATAAGCCAGGAAACCATTTACAGTGCTGGGTGGTAACCATACAACCAACCTGTACATGTTCCCTACATGTCGACAAGTGGGTTGCCAGAGTGTTAGTGCCCCTTCCCATAAAATCTCTAACTCAAAGACATATGAACATCTCTTATGGGATTATGGTATCTAGCTATAGATAGATATATAGATAGTATACAGTATATAAAATTTGTATCATGAGTGAGGCTGGTCACTCTCATCTTAAATATCAGGACCAACTTTCCTAGCCCCGGTCTCCTACGCTTCTCATTGGGCAATGTAGGATTGGATAATGGATGGATGGATATTACAGTAAACTCTTAATTATCCATTGTAGCTCAGCCAAGCCCTACGCCAACTAAAGCGAAATGCTGGATATTGCATAGTGTAGATATTATATAGGCATTAGTATATATCTCATAACACAATGTACAGGATATAGTTTCTGATTTCACATGATATCTGTACACAGTCTGTTGTCCCAGACTATCAAGAATCCTAACATATGATGTTTCTCAAAACATCGTCGTAGTCTAAACAAGCAAGAAACTCATCTATCTATTGCCAGACGCCTCAATCCCGAACGGGGTGGCCACAAACAAATCGCCTCCATGTCACTCTGTCCCCTGCCATTTCACTACCACGCTCCCAACTCACACCCCCCTCTCTCATATACCTCTCCACTCCATCCCTCCATCTCATCCTCGGCCTCCCCCTCCCTCTCGCCCCCTCCACCTCACTCACATACACTCTCCTCGTCAATCTTTCACTCTCCATCCTCTCCACATGCCCAAACCACCTTAACGTGTTTCTCCTAACGCTTCCCATCACGTCCTCAACCACACCACAACGCTCCTTCACTTCCTCATTTGTTAGTCTGTCTCTCCATGTGACTCCACACGCTCCTCTCAAATAACTAATTTCCACTGCTCTCACTCTTGACTTCTGTCCTTCCAACAGGGTCCAAGCTTCACTTCCATATGTCAGAGTTGGTATCACAATACTGTCATGTAACAACTTTTTCACTTCCATGCTCACCTCCCTGTTTCTTATCACTGCTTTCAACGAACCAGCAACCTTCCTTCCCTGCTGTACCCTTTCGAGCACTTCACCCTCCAGACTACCATCCTTACTCATCACACTGCCCAAGTACTTAAATTCACTAACATTCTCCATATCCTTCCCATCCAATCTCACTGTACAGTCTAGGGTTATGACAAATCTCAAATTTATTTGCCAGGGGTTCTAAACGATGAACTTTTACCTAAAACTCACAAAAATGACTTTGATTTTGCCAGACCTTGAAAAAACCTCCCGCACCTAAGACAGTTTCATATTTCACATTAAAACACCTAGCTTCTCAAACACTCTTTATTATAACATGTCAGTTTTACATACAATACACATGAGGAATACATGAAAATGAGTACATATAGCATTTGTAGTGCTTTTAATATTTTTTTTTTCCGATTTGTGTATTAGTGTTAATAAATTTGCTGTTAAGATATTTGTCTGTTTTGCAAGTAGAACGAACCTCCTCCATCAACTTTACAGCTCTCTCAGCTACTATGTTGGAGCGAGGCACATCAAGCACTGATGGTTCCTTTTTCCAGTGAGTAGAGAAGCATTTCACAGCTTTGGGACACTTAACTTTGGATATTGCTGACAACAGGTCTTCATAATCAGTCTCTGAATAGTGTTGGTTAGAAAACCAGGCCCGCGACCATGTAGTTGCAATGAAATCGCAAGTAACCCCCAGCTGTTCTCGCCAATTAGGAAGAAGGAAAAATGCAATAAATGCAAAAATTCCTCATGAGTTCCACCTGGCACTGTGAAGTGATGGCAGCTTGTGCCATTTGATGTGAGGCTATTTTTCCTCCGTTTTGTAAAACTTGTATGCTTCACAAAGCTCAAAAAGGAATTTAAAATCATCTCTCCAGCCAAGGTTCTCATACTCTGGTATCACTTCTGTTCCCATATATGCATTTTGCAAATCATCATACTGTTCCACTGCTGATTTTGACATTTTACTTTGCAAGGACATATTTCCAAAAAGCAGCACTCAACAGCAAATTTTCCACAGCAGTACTGCAAAGAAAGCAATATTGTATGAATGATGTGATTTGAACAACTATACAGTATACATTTACACAGTTTTAAACATCAAATCGGTTTGGTTAAGCTGCTTGTTGCAAGTCCTAAAGCACTCTGGCTGCAATGGACGACAAATGCAGTCCTTTTAAAATTCAACAATTTAATAATACAAAACAACAATAGCAATTACAGTACAACTAATATTGAGATCCCTTACAAATAATATGCAGTGCACTGTTAATGTCAGCGTGACCCACTTATAATGTAAACAATAGAAATGAGTTCACAGATTTAACACTAAAGGGCCACTGATCAAACAATTTTATCTATTTTACCTTTGTTTTTTTTAATTCTTTTAATTATTGTTTAATAATATATTTTAGCAATATTCATTAGTATATATTTCCTTGTTATTTCTTGATACTTGTTAATTCTTTTCTTGTTACGTTATTTCGTAAATAGTATTTTGTATTCTCATGTATTTTTAAAAGTGATGTGGTGCTAGGTGCGGGAAGTTTTTTCATGATCCAATGAAATGAACTTCATAAAAGTGATCTATGGGTAAAAGTTCATCAAATGCAACATCAGGAAAATGTAAGTTTTGAAAAAAGTTTTTTAGTCATAACCCTACTGTACACTCACTGGCTTCACTTCTCTCGAAGATCATCACTTTACTCTTCCCCACATTCACCTTTAGATTCCGTTTCTTACACACTCTCCCAAACTCATCTACCAAGCCTTGCAGCTCCCCTTCGTCTTTACTCAACAACACAGTATCATCTGCAAACAACAGTACAGGGAGTTTCCACACACTGCCCTCTCTCACTAGGGCCACTCCAACATCCACTGCCCGACCTTGTATCTCTTTTATAACCCCATCCATATACAGATTGAACAACCATGGAGACATGACACATCCTTGTTTCAATCCAACCTTCAAATGGAAAGATTCACTCAGTTTGCCATCCACACGCACTGCAGCCTTAGCACCCTCATACATACTCTTCACTGCCTTCAACAACTTCCCATCCACTCCATATATTCTTAATACCTTCCACAAACCTTGTCTATCCACCCTGTCATATGCTTTCTCCAGATCCATGAAGGCTGCATACAACTTCTTGCCCTTCTCTAGAAACTTTTCCACTAAGGATCTAAGAATGAATATCTGGTCTACACAACCTCTTCCCTTCCTAAAACCTCCTTGTTCTTCTCCAACTAATTCCTCAGTAATTTCCCTAACTCTGTCAATAAGTATCCTACCATATATTTTTCCTATTACACTGAGAAGGCAAATGCCCCTATGATTACCACACACTGCTTTTTCCCCTTTTCCTCAGCTGATTGTAATATGTATTAATATATTAAGGACAATATTTCCTGTCGTTGGTATGACAGTGGGTGTGACCGAGCGATATGTAGATATTATATAGGCATTAGTATATATCTCATAACACAGTGTACAGGATGCAGTGTCTGATTTCACATGATATCTGTACACAGTCTGTTGTCCCAGACTATCAAGACTCCTAACATATGATGTTTCTCAAAACATTCTCATAGTCTAAACAAGCAAGAAACTCATGATGTATTCAAACACGTGGAAGCCCACAGGTGATCGATTAGACACTACTACCTTACCTAAACATCCTTTCCCACCTGTATATTATGGCAGAGAGAAGCCCTTCACATCAGACAGGGAGAGAAGGGGATAGAGAATGCCCGAGAGCACAATTAGGGCAAAGTAAGGAGAAAGGGGAGACTGGCCATCACGCTAAGATCATCGTAAATCGCTATCAAGATAAATCTACAATAAAACTCAGTAACCCAAGAGTCCCGTAACTCACCTTTGTTGATAATACATCTCACGACTATTCTGGTTGTATTAAAGAACCCATCATCGACTTCCCAACAAGTACCTCTGACCACGCTACTGAGAAAAGTACTCCTTTATTGGTTCAGCATTTGGCGTCAGCTGGATATTGTGTTGCTGTCTTTCTTGATCCTCTGTCCCAGAAGCTTTTGCATGAAATACAGTAAAATAATGATACAGAACAGTAATGCAGCACCGGTTGGCTACAGCTTACAAGCCGATTGATATCCCTCGACACCAGATATTGCATAGAACTGCCGGTTACGTTCCATTTCAGTGCCAAATGTTGCATAATTTCAACAGATATTGCTTTAATAGAGCCGATCCAACAGTGCTGGATATTACATTGGGCCTAATATTGCTGTCGATTTGTAGATAGGGAGGTAGGTAGGTAGCTAGGTCGGTATGTGCCACCAGTATTGATAATGTTGATATTGTAGAGAATCATTGCCACCAATGTCGGGTGTCATAGAGGATCTTAGATTACTGCAGCTGCTATTGTAAAATCACGAGGCGTTGGATAGGATGGAGATTGTATATTTTTGAGGCAGGTCTTTTCTCTGTCTCACTGCACCCTCTGTTTATCTTTTATCGTGAGGTGAGGTAGAGACACTCGAAAGTAAAGGGGTTTTATTGTGACGCAGTTATATTCTTTGTGTGATGGACAGAGTGATGTGACTAGGACTATCAAAGTGACAGCTAATCCTACTCTACCCAATCTCCTACTTCTCTACTCCTTGTCCTTCTCTAATGCCTCCCAATTTCCTTCTGACTCTACATCTGATACTAGGTATATGTTAAAAGTCTGGCTTCTGGCTAGCTGACATTTGTGTATGTGTGTGTGTATAGCATCTGGCACGCTTGCATCACATGAGCTGACTGGCTTCCGTGAGTGTGTTTGACAACATCATGTGTTTTGACATTCTTGGTAGTCTAGAGCCAGGGTATGTTTTGTGATTCTCTTCCTGGTGCACCAGACGTTACATACTGTGCTAGACTGCAAGTGTTACATATTGTACTGTTATTATATAGTGCCCATAACTATTATATAGTATTGTGCTATTGATGCCTAGATTGCATTGGTGGATAATTGAGAGTTTACTGTATATCAGCTGTTACAGGAGAGACTGACTGTGCCAAGATTTTATGCTCTTCAGCCTTCCCCTTCCATAGTGATGCATCTGTGTACAACCCACTTCAATCCTCAACCTTTCCTCTTTCCTCTTTGTTCCCTATACTTTAACTCATACTTTCATACTTACTAATTTCTCAGTATCATCAGAGAGAGAGAGAGAGAGGTATAAGGTCTTTACATGTGTGTGTGTGTATGTGTGTGTGTAGAGAAAGATACGGGGGGGGTATGTATGAGGTCTTTACATTTTGTGTGTGTGTGTTTGTAGCAAGTGAGAAAGAAAGGAGGGGTATGTATGAGGTCTTTACATTTTGTGTGTGTGTAGAGAGAGAAAGAATTTGGGTGAACATTCATTTTGGGGTACAGTTTCCTTAGTTTGATTTTTTCCAGACTTATATTTGACGATTTTCAGATTGTATTTGTTGATTTTAGTGAGTTATTTACAGGTGTTAGGCTTAGGATAGCATCTTTTACAGCTGTTAGGCCATTTAGATTGGCTTTAAACTTCTTTCTGGGCTCATTGGGGTGGGTTTTGGACTTTTTTTTGGTGGGGGGAAACCCAAGGCTGAGAAATGCATCCCATTAGTTTACATGTTAAAACTACCCCGATACATGATATCCTTCCTAACGATGGGTTTTTACCTAACCAATTGCTTCGTTAAACTGGGTATACCTGTACATCATACAACACTTGTTCCTGTTGTTTAACACTATCTGGTCAAGGAGGCCTAAAAATGCAGAGGGCACACAAAACATAATGGTAAAATGGAATAAAATCATGGTAAATTAGAACAAAATCATGTTGCAGTACAGTAAGCTAGAAGAAAATCAACGTCAGCACTCACGATTTGACCAACCCGCATCAATCTTACCCAGGATCTCCCGTTTATAAAGAGTCAGCACTACCTTCTTCGTTTTCACTGGTGAAAGGGCCATCATCACACACCCTTGGAAGAGGCATGCAAGGAATAGCAAGGGCAGAAGCAGGTAGAGAACAACCACAAAAACCACCACATGTGCCACTATAACAACTGTTTACATTGCCGCGTGGGAACTTAGAGCGAGTGAGGGGAGTCTCTGGAGGATGCTGGGTAAACTAACCTGCCAGACATGGTGGCACCACCGGGCTATTCCCTTACATCCGGGCAGAAATTTCTTCGCGCAACCATAATTTCCAAATGGGCGCAAGCATTTTGTCTGCATAGTGGGAAAAAATGTATGAATGATGGTTTGGAACATCCAGATCACAGCATCCAGGTGATAGATTGTCCGGATAATCAAGAGATTACTGTATAGCAATAAAGTAAATATTCGAAATATGAAAACCTGAAGTACAAATTTTCGATGTTACGAAAGCGATGACTATAGGACAGATTCCACAATATGAAAGTATCCGTCTCGATGACATGAAAAGTGATACAAAAGGATTTATAAAAAATTCAAAATGGGCCCACACTGCACAGCGCTGCACTCACTTGCGGCAAGGAAACGAACTAACCCCTCTCTAGTAAACATTTTTTCACACGCATCTCAGTTGAGTCCACATCCCTTCTCGCAGCTTCACTGTATGTGAGGATGTTTTTGCTGCTGCACACCTTTTTATACTGTTTAGACATGCCTCCCAATCATCCTGCATCATCTCCACCATCAGGGAAGAAGCAGCAGCACTGTACTCTAACCCTGGACAGGAAATTGGAAATTATAAGACTCCACGAGGAGGGGCAGGGAGTCTCGGAGATTGGGCATGCTTTAGGCCTTGCAGCTTCCACCATTGGGACTGTGACCAAGAAAAAGGAGATGTATAAGAAAATGGCCACCTCCTTCTCTACATCTACAGGTATTACTTACTTCAAAATAAGAGGGGTAAAGTTTAGGTGGAGCAGTCCGAGGGGGTCTTGGGATGCATCCCCCCATTTCTAAGTACAGTATGACTCTAATACACCGGAATTTGCTTTTTTCAGAGTTAAGGAGCCAACCGGAATTATTTCTTATATATCAGGAAAACTTCGAAAAAGCTGCAAGCGGTCCGGACTGTCAAACCTTACGGCGGGTTGCCATATTGTCCGCACGGTTTGTGTCTTCGTGTGTTGGTTGGTGGTGGACTGGCAGTGTAGCTATTGTTCTAAGTGTACAGTACAGTATTTGAATAGTGTTTAAAATTAAGTTATACCAATACTGTTCTTTCTAAATGCTAAAAAATTAGAAAAGGGGTCTGCATTAATATTAATATTAAGACATCAAGCTTTAATCACATGCCAAGCAGTTTGTGTGTTCGTGCGTCGGTTCGTGGTGAGCTGGCGCGTCACTATTATTCCTCCATATCATTTCCCCCCACATCATTTTCCCAAAGTCCCTGATGTACTGCTCGACGGTGACGAGTGATAAGTGAAATATACAGACAGAGTGAACATATTTGTTTGTAAGATCATAAAAATTAAGGTGTATAAAGTATGCAGTACGATATTTGAAAATTTTTTAAAATTAAGTACACCACACGGCACGCAAGGTAGAAGCTACACCTCCCATTCCCGTCCACGATTCAGCTCTTGTCAGTGAAGACAATTGGGATGATGATTCATTGTTCCTTGATGATGACCCTGAAGATAATGGGTAATGATTTTGAAGGATTTGCTCTGATGGATCCATCATCAGGTGCTGAATGATGATAAACACCAGGCCAGGTGGTGGGGCAGAGAATGGTGAGCCAAGTGAGTCGGAATGGTTATGTAAGAAAACATTTTTAAAAATTGCTTATGAGTTTTACTGTGTCCAAGCCTTGCTTATATTTTACTGTGTTATGCAGTAAATTATTTAAAGTGGAATTTGAGATGCAGTAAATTATTTAAAGTGGAATTTGAGAAAAAATAAGAGGCAAATGAGATATTGCTACGAGTCAGAATGAACTGGTGGAGGTGAAGCAGGATGGTGGCCATGATTGTTTTAATATATGAAAATATCTTTTTTGTGTTACATATGGCCTTTATCGAGTCTAAACCTTGCTAAAATTATACTGTGTAATGCAACGAATTATTTTTAGTGGCATTTTAGAAAAGCTAAGAGGCAAAAGGGATATTGCTACTAGTTAGAAGGAACTGGTGGGGTGATGCAAGATGGTGGCATGACACTTCATGTATGAAAATTATCTTCCTGTGAGTGTTACAGTGGCCTTTATCGAGTCTAAACCTTGCTAAAATTGTACTGTGTTATGCAATAAATTATTTATAGTAGCATTTGAGAAAAGATAATAGGCAAATGGGTTAATGCCCTGATTTAGAAGGAAATGGTGGAGTGAAGTAGGATTGTGGCCATAAGAGCAGGAGGAAGTCCATATGTTGCTTTTTTTGGAATTTCCCTTTTTTTGGAAAGGCTCGGGCCCCAATTAGTCCGTTCTAGTGAGGTTTTACTGTATATTTCAATGGGAGAAGTTGTTCCGATATACAAAATTTCGAATTATCTATCTCTGTCTATCTATTGCCAGACGCTATAATCCCGCAAAGGGTGGCCATTTGACTCTGAGTTATTTGTTTTACAGGGAGGGGCACTAACCCTCCACCAACCCACTTGTTGACACCGTATGGTTTGGTTATATGGTTACCACCCAGTGTTGTAAATGGTTTCTTGGTTTACAGGAAACCATTTGGCTTGTCACTCAATGTAAAGCCACCTGTAAAGGAAAGAAAAGCAATAAGAAGTGACAGGAAAGATGGGAGAAATAAGAAGAGAGGAGGGCAGGCTCAGAAAGAGAATGATAAAGGCTAAGGAAGAAGTAGGCAGCACTACATCAAGTGAGTGGATGATGGTCGCCACCACCTACCACTATCACCACCACTTACCACTCTGGTCCCTGTCCCTTTCGTATATCAAGGACTCACTGTACTGTTGAACATTGATTTAACACGAATCAATTTTAGATTATTGATTTAAAACAGCATATGCAATTATATACATATTTCCGATTTAAAGCAAATCCTTCTGATTTTACATGGGTTAAATTTGGCATATCAATGTAAAGACGTTGGGTGCCTGATGTTTCCCACCATTCCTTCTGTAAGCATTCCTATCACACCCTGGCCCACACTTCATAACCCACCACAAAGCAATGTTGTCATTTTGTGAAATTTTGTCTGCTAATGTGGAAAAACAAATGAACCACAGACATGGATGAGGACAGGCGGACATCATTCCACGCTAGTCTGGAATTTTTTTTTTCATGCTACTCCATGTTATTTTTTAGGAATAATGGGAAATTTGTTATGGTTGGGAGGTATTAACATGTAAAGTTGTTCGGACCCTGCACAGTTAATCCATTGAATATACTGTACTGTATAGCATTTGTCTATATTACTGTCATTAAATATGTTATTTTTTGGAAATAAGGGGAAATTTATTATGGTTGGGAGGCTTTAATATGTAAAGTTGTTCAGACCCTGCACAGGTAAATCAGTGAATATGTAGCATTTGCCTATAATATTGTAATTAAAAACAAGGAAGATTACATTGTAGAATGCAGTCTACCTGCACCCACCCAGCAGTGTCATTTCTTCTTATTGAAAGAAATACCTAACAGTTAATTACAAGGCACATGCCAACCATCAGCAGTCTACACTTACTTTGTGCTAGTAAGGAACTACTGAAACAATGTTGTGAATCCTGTATATACAGTTTAGCTACTAGAAAACATGGATGTGGATAAACTTATTTGTCCCATGGTTGGTTATCAGCATACGCTGAATTACTGACTACAGTATCTTAATCTTTTAATGTCCTTACACTTAAATCATAATAGGTCTGCTATCACTATTATTACCCTTGTGTCTAGTATTCACAGTACTGCATACTAAATTTTTTGATAGTTGTACCAACAGCACATCCCATCATCCTGGTCACTAAATGAGAACGTGTGGAATAGTGACGTCACAGCCAGTGTGGATTTCACAGCAACTCGGCACAAAGCATTCTTAGTACACATGCTGGTTCTTTAGTGAGTAGAGTACTTTGCTGTGTGACATACTCTAACCTACCACCACCACCACACATGCTAGTTCTCTAGTGAGCAGAATACTTAGCTGTGTGACATACTTAAACCCCCCACCTCACCACCACCTCCACCACCCCAGCAGCAGCCTCAGCAGCAGCGGCAGCAGCAGCAGGAGGAGGAGGAGGAGGAGGAGGAGGAAGGAAGGTGCTGGATGCTCTGAAACATGGCAATGGCGCTTCAAGTGTTGGGCACCAGTTTGGAGCAGAGGGAGGGAGTGAGTGACATGAGGCAGCAGGCAGCGTACTTGTACATGCCACGCAGTAAAAATGCCAGTCACATCCTGACTAAAGTGCAGGGAATGACTATTGCTAATTTATCCATCTATCTATCTATTGCCAGTGGTCACAAACAAATCGCCTCCATGTCGCTCTGTCCCCCACCATTTCACTGTCCTGCTCCTGGCTCACACACCCCTCTCTCATATACCATTCCACTCCATCCCTCCATCTCATCCTTGTCTCCCCCTCCCTCTCCCCTCCTCCACCTCACTCACGTACACCCTCCTCTTCAGTCTTTCACTCTCCATCCTCTCCACATGGTCAAACCACCGTAATGTGTTCTTCCTAACGCTTCCTATCGCATCCACATCCACACCACAACTCTCCTTCACTTCCTCATTTGTCAGTCTGTCTCTCCATGTGACTCCACATGCTCCTCTCAAATAACTCATTTCCACTACTTTCACTCTTGACTTCTGTCCCTCCAACAGGGTCCAAGCTTCACTTCCATATATTAGAGTTGGTATCACAATACTGTCATGTAGCAGCTTTTTCACTTCCATGCTCATTTCCCTGTTCCTTATCACTGCTTTCAAGGAACCAGCAACCTTTCTTCCCTGCTGCACACTGTCAAGCACTTTGCCCTGTAAACTTCCATCCTTACTCATCACACTACCCAAATACTTAAATGAACTCACATTCTCCATATCCTCCCCATCCAATCTCACTGTACATTCACTGACTTCACTTCTCTCAGAGACCATCACTTTACTCTTCTGTACATTCACCTTTAGATTCCATTTCTTACACACTCTCCCAAATTCATCTACCAAGCCCTGCAACTCCATCTTCACTTGACAACAAAGTATCATCTGCAAACACTACAGGGAGTTTCTAAACACTGCCCTCTCTCACTAGGGCCACTCCATCATCCACTGCCCTATCTTGTATCTCTTTTATAACTCCATCCATATACAGATTGAACAACCACAGTGACATGACACATCCTTGTTTCAATCCAACCTTCAAATGGAAAAATTCACTCAGTTCACCATTCTCACGCACTGCAGCTTTAGCACCCTCATACTTACTCTTCACGGCCTTCAACAACTTCCCATCTACTCCATATATTCTTAATACTTTCCACAATCCTTGTCTATCCACCCTGTCATATGCTTTCTTCAAATCCATGAAGGCTGCATGCAACTTCTTTCCCTTCTCTAGAAACTTTTCCACTAAAGATCGAAAAATGAATATCTGGTGTACACAGCCTCTTCCCTTCCTAAAACCTCCCTGTTCTTCTCCAACTAATTCCTCTGTAATTTCCTTAACTCTGTCAATAAGTATCCCTACCATATACTTTTCCTATTACACAAAGAAGGCAAATGCTCCTATGGTTACCACACACTTCTTTTTCCTCTTTTCCTTTGTACAGAGGATTAATTATACCTGACTTCCAATCCTACAGGACTCTACCCTCCTCCCAGGCCAATCTGCACACCTTCCACATCCATTCTCTTACTATCTCTCCCCCATGCTTCGGTATTTCACCACACACCCCATCAATTCCAGGGGCGTTCCCCATTTTAACTTTCTTCATTGCTTCCACAACTTCCATCCTACTGATTTCTTCCTCTCTCCCCACATCCTTCCTTCTCCCAGCCATTCCCCAGCCACTTCTACTTGCATTACTTTCATTCTCTGTGTTCAGCAATTCATTAAGTGTTCTCTCCATCTGTTCACTTTTTCTCCCTTCTCTACTAGTAATCTACCATTTTTATCTTTCACTCCCCAACTAACTTCTTTGGCACCCTGTTTAACTCTCTTTACCTCTTTCCAGAACATTTTCTTACATTCCCTCCACTTTGCACTGAAATTACTTTGAAATTGCTCATCCACTCTTCTTACTCTCTCTTACTAATTTTTTCACCTCTCTCCTCCTCTCTACATACAACTCTCTCTTCCGTCTCCCAACTTCTTCGACGCCCCTGTTCCTCATCCACTCACAATATGCTTTCTTCTTTTGTGCCACAGCTTCTCTCACCTCTTCAGTCCACATGCTGTTCCCTGAACCCCCTTTCGTCTTCTCTTCACCCCACATACCACCTCACATGCTGCACAGATTTCTTCTGTGAATATCTTGCACACATCTTCCACGTCCCTCATCTGCTCCAGTCTATATTTACTCAATCACTCCTCCACTTCCCTTTTATATTCTGCCTTTTTTCCATCCTTTTGTACCCTCCTTGTAAGAACTACTTACTCCTGTCCTTCCCTTCTTCTCTTTCTGCAGTTTGTTTGGACTTTAATTCTGGCCACCACAAAGTGATGGTCAGAAAGTCCACTCCTCCAGCCTCAAATATACTCTTGCATCCATTACACACCTTCTCATCCTTTCATTCATACACACATAATCAATCATTGCTTTCCGTTTGTTCAGTTCACCATCCACCCTTCTCAACACTCGCCATGTATACCTATGGATTATTTTGTCCCCGAAGAGGGTACTAGCTGTCACCAACCCCCTCCTGGCACAAATGTCCTCTAAAGCACTGCCATTCTCATCCATCTCTGCAGGCACACCCCACTCACCAACCACTCCATCCACCGTCACATTCCCTACTTTTCCATTCATATCTCCAATCAAAAACACTCCAATTCCTTCCAAACTTTTCCAGGCATGCTTCCACATTTGTCCAGAACTCTTCTTTCACCCTGCTTGTACGATCTTGTGTTGATGCACACACAAAGAATCGCCCACATTTGTTGTCCAACTTTCACTCTTACCCACACAATCTTTGACTCAACTGATCCATACTCTCTTATATTCTCCTTCCATCTGTTACTCACAACAATATACACTCCTTCTTTTGCCCTCTCATTCTCACTTACTCCTGCGCATATACCCCATCCATACTCCCATTCTCTCACACTTTCACCTCTCCATTTAGTTTCTGTTAATCCTAATACATCCACTTTCACACCCTGAAGCACCAGTACAATCTCTCTTTCTTTCACCTCATCATTTATACCCCTTACAATCCACGTCGCAATCCTTACCAAGTCCTTTGTACGGTCCAAAGTCGTTATCTTTTGGTCAGTCCTGGTCCGAGGCTTCTTGTTTGTATTTTTAGTTAGTTTTTCAGGGTGGGGCACTAACCCACCACCAACCCTTTTAGTCGCCTCATACGACTAACAGGGATACTGGGGGAGTATTCTTGAAAACCCCCTACCCCCAGGGGGCTAATTTATCATTTTGATATATACTATCCATAATTATTGGTTAATAAAAGCATTTTTACTATTCTGTGGTTCTCTCAGGTACCAGACTATTTTATTCCCATTAAAATATCATTTCAGTTTTGTGCAAATTTGATTTTATGTGGTCTCTCAAGGAACCTGTTTTGTGTTAAATTGATGTTGTACTGAACTGTATTAGTCATGAAGTTCTGCTATGACAAGAATGTGAAATAAAGGTACAAAAAGGAGGAATTTATGGGCCAAGTCATTGTGGAATGGGTATGTAGTTTTCATTTTCAGTGCTAGAGTATGCTATTACACTCATTTGTTTTCAAACATGTGCTTGTAATACCATCTTGGGGGGGGGATCATCAGATATAACAGACTGTCAGCATTATCAGACCAGGCTTCCCCCAAATCAATCCATTATAGTGAGGGTCCGCTATATTAAGATACAGACATTCAATGGTATATGATGATTGAGTATGCGATCAATCTCTAGAATGTTCAGTGAAAACTGATACACAGTTTTGAGTTAATGATAGTGAAAATAATTTAAACAGTAAAACATCACTATAACAGACAAATTGGAGCCCAAGCTAGTCCCGGAAAAAAAATGAAATTCCAATAAAAGGAACATCCGGACTTCCCCCCTGCTGACCCTGACTTTTTCCGATATATCGGACATTAGTCCGGATGGCACCAATGGTTTCTAAACTGTTTTTACTACCATTGAAGTACTGCACTGTATTATACTTGCACTACATTAATCAAATGGTATAGTATATATAATAGCATTGTACTGTTCACTGATAAATATGACTTTTATTTACCTTATTGTGGTGAACATTGCTGAAGTCAGGCAGTCCGGACCGCTTCTGGCTTAAAGAATTTAGTCCAGTAACTCTTCGATTCTGATAACAGCAAAATCTGGTCTATTGAAGCCCTTTATATTAAGGTTTTACTGTATATGATTTTTTTGGTTTGAACGTACAGAAATGACAATGATTAAGTGGATGTGCAGTGCGTCCCTGCGTGCGGGGCATGGGGGGGCTGGGTTTACGATAGAGGAGTTGAGAGGTGGGATGGGACTGGAGTGTGTTGGTGTTGTGATGAGGGGAGGTAGGCTGAGGTGGTTTGGACATGTGGAGAGGATGGGGGATGATAATTGGGTGCAGAGGGTGAGAAGTGTTAATATTGTGGGAGGGGTAGACTGAGAAAGACATGGGACGAGGTCATTAAATGTGACTTAAGGGTTAAGGGACTGAATAGGGAGGCTGCCAGAGATCGAGCAGCGTGGAGAGCCGCCATTAGGTGACCAAGGCCGACACATGCAAGCATGTTGGAGCCTTCAAAAACGAAAACGAAGGATGATCTAACGGGAACATGTGCCACCTGCGCAAGCTGACAGTTGTATGTTTGAGCCAAGGTGGCCACCCATTGCTTACATGTTCATAAAAAATAACAGTGTAAGTGCACAACAAATGGTGCAGTTTGTGATGTGAGGTGGAATGAGAACATTTTTGTGTGTGTGAAATACTGATGCTTGTGACTTGGAAAACACTGCATCGCTCTCACTCCCAACCTCAGGGGGAACCCTCAGTGATGACCAAAACTGGCCTAGGACATACTTCAGGTGGGAGCCAGAAATGTTTTTTGAGATTTTTATATATGTATAATATTGACACATTCAAAAATTAATTGAAAATTTGAATGAAAATAGCATGAGCTGAGCTGTAAAGGAGGAAAAACTTGCAAGGAAACTGTTTTGTAATGATTTCATACTTCCTGCCTCTTTTGGCTGCTCTTCAAATGAGTGGCATGGCCCCCCCCTTCCCATATTTACCAGACAGAGTATATTGTACCTTACTGTAATTTTAAGGTCTATGGGGGCACTCACAATCCATTCACTCGATGTAGTACTGCTCTCGGGTGTCTGCCGTTTCCTCTCCATCCTCTTATGTCATTCTTTCTTTCATTCTTTCCTCGTCCTTCTGCCTATGGATGACTTTACACTCTCTCTTCTGTCTTTCTTTCCTTCATTCTTTCCTCTTCCTTATGCCTGTGGGTGACTATATACTGAGTGACAAGCCAAATGGTTTCCTGTACACCAGGAAACCATCTACTATGCTGAGTGGTAACCATATAACCAAATTTTGGCGCCTGGTGGTTGAGTGGGTAATTACAGCGGTCCAATCGGATTGAGCCTGTGAAGGTTTATATCCAAGGGATGGTTGGAATTTGTTGCTCACATAATGCCACTCAGAGATGAATAAGGCTGGTCACTCTCATCTTAAATGTCAGGACCAACTTGCCCAGCCCTGGGCTCCTACACTCCTCATGGGGCAAAGTAGAATTGGATGATGAATGAATGAATGAAAATAAGTGCAGTTTTAAATACTGTCACAGTATTGTTGTATGATTTACTTTAATTTGTCTTAATATTGGACAAAATTAAGTTGCTCATAAAATTTTTGTCTAAAAATGTTGACAGCAGTTAATAAGTCCATGCATATCTAGGCCATCTGACATAATGCCTCGTTTTTCTACATTAATCAGTGCAAATATTTTATATTTTAATTTAGCATTCTTCTCATCAGAAATAGTTATTGTAACCCTTATAAAAAAATTATTCAAAATATATTAAGAAATGGTTTCAGACACAGGTGCAACGGCAACAGTCAGTCTGCTGCCTGCTTTCAAGAGCTTAATGTTCTTCTCTTCTCAGGGAAGATGAAATACACAAGGCTGTACCCAGTATCAAATGCACAGCACATTACATTATTTAATTTTTTAAATTCCTTTTTGAAAGAGGTAAAACTCGGACTGTCTTTTTCTGGTTCTCTAGCAGTCTGTTTTTTATATTTGCAGCTTCTTGTTGTATTTGTTGAGAAGTCTTTTTCCAAACTAAACCATAAGTTGAAATATTTTAGGTGCAGCTGGGAGACCAAACTGACAGCAAGACTCTTTTAGGAACATACATTTGTACATCCAAACCTGGAGAGTTCCTTTGGCAGCCGGGCTCACTCACGCAGGTCAGTACGTCCACCTGTGCTTCAAGGCTGTCTGACAGTTTCTTGATAATTATGTTACCTTTGTTTAACTGTGTTTTACTTCTTATTGGTACAGTATCCCACCTATCAGTCATGGTGATCCTCATGAAAATCTCTCATATTATCCTCATTTCTTTTCAGTCCATCATTTCATTCATCCCAGTCATCCAGCATACAATGTTAAGATATCAATATGGAACAGATGCACCATATTTACTCTATTGCTGGCTTTTGTTCACTGTTCATTAGTCCACTTGTGGCATGATTAGTACTATTCTGTAATCCAGCCACACTCAACCATATTTTGCTAATCATAACTCTTAGTTCATTCTGTTTACAATATAATCATGCACTGCTTAGCGTTCTACTGCACTATGTCCACTCGTTTTAACGTCCGGGGATCTATCTGTCTATTGCCAGACACCTTAATCATGTAAGGGGTGGCCATAAATGAAACACCTTCATGTCACCTTGTCTCCTGCCATTTCACTGCATTGCTCCCAGCACACACCCCTCTCTCTCTCATATACCTCACACTCCATCCCTCCATCTCATCCTTGCCCTCCCCCTCCCTCTTCACCCCTCCACCTCACTCACATACACCTTCTTCATTAGTCTCTAACTCTCCATCCTCTCCATATGGCCAAACCACCTTAGTGCATTTCTCCTAATGCTTTGTATCACATCCACATCCACACAACAATGATCCGTCACTTCCTCATTCGTCAGTCTGTCTCTCCATGTGACTCTGGGGATCCATAAGAATATAATAAAAAAAAAAAAACATTGAAGAAAGGGACATAGCGAGTGTAAGTGGGCGCAAAGCAGTGTTGCTGCGTGACAGCCAGCCAGCATCCCAAAACAAAGCGATTACACTGCCGGCTGTACGATGCGCATGTATAACCTGTACAGATACACTGTTATACTGTTCATCTGTCTTAATATTTTTTTTTTTTTCTGTACTTACATCACCATCATCATTATCATTATCATCATTCGGACCTCCTCTCCCACCCAAGGGCAGGGTGAGGAGTAGCAACATCCAGACAGCCCAAATTTGCCCAATCCAATGGGCCACAATTTCATTCACTCACCACGTCCTATATCTTCATATAATTGTATCTGACAGAGTCAGTCGGGACACTGTCACGTTAAAAAGGGGTGCCAAATCCCTGATCATGCACTTCTCCTCACAACATTCATCCAGCCAGCTCGATCTCTTGTCAGTCCCCTAGCCTCACTGACATCCAAACCTCTCTTTCTCACACACTCATCCACCATATCCCTTCACCTTCTCCTTGGCCTACCTCGCCACTTTCCTCCTTCAAATTCACTAAGATGTACCTTTTTCACCACTCTATTGTTATCCATTCTCTCCACATGACCTTACCATCTCAGTACACGCTATTTGATCCTGGTATCCACAGACTTTCACACTCCACGTCTTTCACAAATCACATTTTCATATCTTATCCACTCCCTGTACTCCACATACATTCCTCATCAGTCCCATCTCCACTGCTTTCACTCTTGACTTTTCATTTTCATACCACACCATAGTCTCCCATCCATATGTTAAAGTTGACACTAACCCTCCTTCATTTAAGCCTCATTCAGCTGCAACATTCAAGCCTCTGTTTCTTATCAGGGGCTTCATTGCACCAGCTGCTTTCCTTCTTTGTCTTAATATACTTTCTACTTCTTGTGCACATTTTCCTCTCTTTTCCATAACTGTACCCAGGTACAGTATTTGAACACTCTCACCATTTCCAGTCTCTCTTCATTCACTGTAACATCACTCTGGGAGTCACCTTCTCTCTCAATAACCATCACTTTACTCTTTTCTACATTTACTCTCAAGGCATGATGCTCACAGACATTGACAAAACTCTGAACTAGTTACCAATCTCTTTTCCAGTATTTGCAAGTAGTACTGCACCATCAGCACACAACGGGTTTGAGATATTCCATCCATCACCATTCATTACCAACGACATCTCCGTCTCCATTACTTGTGTTTTTACTTCTTTCATCACCCCATCCATATATATATATATATATACAGTAGGCGCGGAAAGTATTGACGTTTTTTTGCTGACGTCATTCTTTTTCGTGTTAAGTGAAGTAGGGTCAATACTACCCTCCCCTGTGATGCAAAATGAGCTGACGCTTTTTCAACGGGAGCTGGCAACCCTGCTTGATAGGTTTGGCACCACAGGAGCAGGCTCAGTAATGTTTGGGCAACCACAGGAGGAGGATTGTCTCTGTGTGTGATGCACCATGAGGGCATGTTTTGACTCAAATAACACAGTTATTTGGTTACCTACCACATTCTCATCATGCCTAAAGTAACCACAAGCAAGGACAAACATGTGGAAGTGATTACTTTATACAAAGCTGGCCACAAACTCCCATTTATTGCAAATCAGATGGTGTTAGACTGAGGACAGTGCAGAGACTGGTGAAGCGGTTCAAGGACAGTGGGGAGGCCATTCCTCCCACTCCACTTCCCAAGCCTGGGAGACCTCGTAAGACAACCTTCAGGACCCGTCAGCTGATCTCAAGGCAAGTTAGCAAGGATCCAAGGCTAACAGCACGGGATTTAAAAGAAAAGAACCCACAGTTGCTGGCAGATGTGTCTGTCAGAAGTGTGCAGCAGCTGTTGCATGACGATCTGGGCTACAGGAGTTTTTGTGCTCGTAAAAAACCACTGCTAACTGCACTTCAGAAGAAAAAGAGAGTAAATTTTTGTAAGAAATATCTTGCCTGGAGTGAGGAGCAATGGAAAACTGTGCTTTGGAGTGATGAGTCAACATTTACTGTCACTGGTACCCCTTCATCACGAGTGTACCGCAAACCAGGCAGTGACCCCCTGGATCCTAAGTACACTTCCAAGTTTGTTAAATACCCAGCCTCACTCATGGCTTGGGGCTGCTTTACATATTATGGTGTTGGTAGGTTGGTAATTCTACCTGCAAATGAAAAAGTGAACCAGAACAATTATTTGGAGCTCTTATGTGATGTTTTAAGTGACTCTTTTGATAAAACCAAGGCAAGAGTATTTATGCAAGATTCTGCCCCTGCACATGTTGCAAAGTCAGTGAAACAGTGGCTAACAGACTGTGAGGTTCCCTTTATTCGAGATTGGCCCGGAAACAGCCCAGATATCAATCCCATTGAGAATTTATGGGCGCACATGAAGCGGCAGCTGCGTAGTATGGACACATCATCTTTGCCTAAACTTGAGGCTGCAGCTATGGAGCAGTTTTAGTCCGTCTGTTCTGCAAAACTACGCCATCAGTCTCCCCAGACGCCTTAAGAAGATAATAAAGGTGAAGGGGAATGCCAGTAAATACTAAATTCAATGGTGAGTGTTAATTTATTTGTTTCTCCTTGCTAACCACAAGAATGTTTTCTTTTTTTAAGATGGCGTCAACACTTTCCGCGCCTACTGTATATATATATATATATATATATATATATATATATATATATAT
>JAGKTI010005498.1:32213-44707 GCA_018397915.1 Birgus latro | reverse complement strand
CAACCACCACCCAATGCCCATCCAACACCCATCATCAAGGTCACAACCACCACCCAATGCCCATCCAACACTCATCATCAAAGTCACAACAACCACCCAATGCCCATCATCAAGGTCACAGCAACCACCCAATGCCCATCCAACACCCATCATCAAGGTCACAACAATCACCTAATGCCCATCATCAAGGTCACAACAACTACCCAATGCCCATCATCAAGGTCACAACAACCACCCTATGCCCATCATCAAGGTCACAGCAACCACCCAGTGTCCATCATCAAGGTCACAACAACCACCCAGCGCCCATCATCAAGGTCACAACAACCACCCAATGTCCATCATCAAGGTCACAACAACCACTCAATGTCCATCATCAAGGTCACAACTACCACCCAATGCTCATCATCAAGGTCACAACAACCACTCAATGCCAATCATCAATGTCACAACTACCACCCAATGCCCATCATTAAGGTCACAACAACCACCTAATGCCCATCCAATGCCTATCATCAAGGTTGCAATAACAACCCAGTGCCCATCCAATACCTATCATCAAGGTCATAATAACCACCCAATGCCCATCATCAAGGTCACAGCAACCTACCCAAACATCCTCATCTTCCACCATCCCTTTGCCCAAGTTGAACTGAGGTCAGGCCGTCCGGACTGCTTCTGGCTTTATCAGACTTTTCTTGTTCCATAAGAATTTAGTCCAGTAGTCTCCTCAAGTCCAGTAAAAGCGAATTCCAGTACAGTATATTGAAGTCTGCTATATCGAGGGTTTACTGTACAGTATTGGTGTTGTGATGAGGAGGGATAGATTGGGATGGTTTGGGGATGTTGAGAGGATGGAGGATGACAGTTGGGTGTGAAGGGTGATAAGTGTGAATGTCGAGGGTAGGGTTGCAAAATGCAGACCAAAAAGACCTGGAATGACATCATAGAAAGTGACTTCAGGGATAAGGGACTGAATAAGGAAGCTGCCAGAGATCACGTAGAGTGGCGACCTGCCATCAGATGACGAAGGCCAATGCATGCAAGCATGTTGGAGCCTTTATAAATAATATGACAACACAGTATGAACCTCATCTGTCTTCCCTAATTACTAACCCTTTAATGACCACCTCTTTATTTGGGCCCTGGATGGGGTCCCAGTATTTTGAACACCTTACATACAGAAGACCACTCCCTTCATTTCTCCAATTCTCCAGGGAGGCACTGATGTCATGTTCTCTGTGTGACCCAGTGGCTCTTATGTTCGTAATGCAGCCCGAGCTTAAAAAGGTAAGTTTTTAGTGATCCATCTGGTAATTCCACTTCAGTTTCTCCATATGGCTAGTTAAATTCCAATATAGGCACTGTCTGTCATTCATCGTTTTTGTCCTTTGGTAACTGAAATTTCAGACAGCTCAGGCTGGGAAGCGTCACGTTGCGAGCCACAGCTCAGACTGTGCTGGCCGTGCATCACCACAAACTACTCCACTCCTACGCAAACATATACATGGCGCTATGCAAAGACAGAGAGAGAGAGAGAAAAAAAAAAATCCCTCACCAGATGATGTCCTGGATGTATATCAAGTTCATTAAAAAGAAAAGAAAAAAATCGCACTACACCCCTTCGCATGGTACTACGCAAAGACGGAGAGAGAGAGAGAGAGAGATTTCTTTTTTTTTTTACCAGATGATGCCCTGCATGTGTGGTAGCTCGATCGGTAGAGAGTTGGTTTGCGGTCCCGTGGCACCCAGGTTCGAATCCTCGCTGGTGCAGGGAACAATTTAAGGATTTGAATGTCATTAAATCAGGCTTTACTGATCTACCAGAAGACCCGCCGACATGTCGTAAAAATGACCCCGCTAATACCAATACACCAGTCCTGTATGAGACAGCCCTAGCATGTATTCAATATGGACGGTGGGTGTTAAGCGCCGAAGTGGTGACATGTAGATTGTAGGACGACGACTGGGCCTTGATAGCAGGCTGTGAAGCCTATGCCCAGTCGGACACATAAAAAAAAAAAAATAAAAAAAAAATGTTTATCTTCAAGTTTATAATAAAAACTATTTTTTTTTTCTTTTTTTGCGCACCATGGGGTGGGATAAAAAAAGGTAACCAGCGCAATCCACGAGTTAGCAGCCATAAGTGGGGGCAAAGCCTAAGTATGAACACTTATGCCCTAAAGCTGCCCCAGTCTACAGTCTTGACAGTAATGAAGAAATCAAATGCTGTAATTGTGGCATTGCATAACATGCCTTCCCTGATGGCAAAATATCTAACCAGAGTAAGGGGACCTATCCTGGAAGAGTTGGAATATCTCCTGGCTCTGTGGGATAATAACCTAAACTGAGCAAAGCAGCCTCTTCACAGGACCTTCATCTACAGTAATACCTCATGGCTATGCAGGGTATGGAGGCCAAGGAGGAGTCAAGGCCAGCACGGGTTTGTTTTGAGCAGTTTAAGGCCTGTTCTGACCTTAAACTTGTGACCATGCCTGGTTAGGCTGCTAGTACAGACCACATGGCAGTTCAGGCCTTCCCTGCACAGCTGGTGGCAGTTATAGAGGAGGGAGGAATGATCTCCAAATTAGGTCTTATACTTTAACAAGGCTGGCCTGTTCTGGAAGTGGACACCAAGGACTTATCAGCTGGGAAAAATGACATGCACCAGGGTGCCAGTGCAGAGGGGGACCTGAAGCTCAAGCTACTTCTAGTGTACCATTGGGGCCTCCTCTTGCCCAAGCACTGGCAGGGTTTGTAAAGGGGAATCTTGGGGTTATTTGGAGGAGTAACCCCAGGGCCTGGCTGACCTCTGCACTTTGCTGGTTGTACATGGCAAGATAGCTGTTCCCCCGCCTTCATGACTCTGCCAGCCAGAGCAACCTTGCCAACTGTTTCCTTCTGCTGGGTCACAGTGCCTTGAACCATCCTGAGGGCATGTATGACTGGGTGGATATCAAAGGTACACCTTCCTCCCCCCTTCCTCCCAACACAACATTGCTGCTCCAACTGATGGATCAGGGCATCATCACAACCTTCAAGACATACTGCTTCAGCCACACCATGGAGCAGATGGTAGGGGCGAATGGTGTTGTGCATCTCTTTTGGAGGAAATTCAGCATCAAGCATGTCCTCGACAACATAACGGCGGCATGGAAGGAGGTGCCATTGAGCACATTGAATGCCGTCTGGGGCAAAGTGTGGTTGGAATGTGTATATTCCTTCACAGGGTTCCCAGTGGTCGAGAACATCCATTGAGACATCCTCGACCTCTCGCATGAGACGAGATTTGAGGAGGTTGACAAGGAAGATGTGCAAGAGGCCCTGGACAGCCACACCAAACAGCTGTCCACAGAGGAGCTCACTGAGCTCAGGGAACTGGTGGCAGAGACACAGGAAGGTGGCTAGGATGTGTTCTTGATATAAAAACCTTGGAGTTCCTTGTGATAATGGACAAGGGCATTGCATTCACACAGGACAAGGACCCAAGTCTGGCGAGGAGTGACGCGTCAATGCATGGCATTGAACACCACTTGAAGGCATATAGGGAGCTCCTGGCAACTAAGAAAAAAAGCTGCATTGTAAACTACCATCACTTCTCCCATGCTAGCAGCACAAAGGATTAGCCATGGTCATCAATGAGTGGCGTGCATGTGCAGTATCCTGCACCACCTGCCTTTTTTGTGTCTATCTCATCATCACCACCTTTCACACCTGTATTCCACACCCTCCCCCACCCTTACCGCTCTGCTTTTCATCAACCTCACTGCATCACTCTCCATTAGCTCCCGCACCACATCATGCTCCATCAGCTTCCTTACTGTATCACTCTCAATCAGCCACAGTGCATTATTCTCCCTTGGTCTTACCACATCGCTCTTCACCACCTCCTAAGGACCTGGATCATCTGGGTCCTCCAGCTGTCTCCCAGCCTCAGGGAGGATCCTTGGTGATGACTCGGACCATCCTTGAACAAACTTCAGGTGAGTGGCATTTTTTGGCCGGGGGGGGGGTCATATTTTAGGTTTTGCAGTCAAGGGCACCCTCCCTAACCCCACTGAACCCATGTTATATCGACTTCACTACAGTATAATGATAAATTGTGGTGATAGGTTTTCAGTTGACGCAGCCCTGTTGTATAAAGAGCCGTGACCGTACCATGCTACTGTCAAGAAAATTTGAGTCAAAAGGTGAGCCATCATACTGGAAATGAGAGGTAGTAAGCTAAAGGCTGACCGATACAACAGATTAAAAGGAAGTAAGCTAGTCAGTAATTACCAGAAGTAGCTAGCTCATGGACAGGATTGAATAACCTCGTGGGTCAGTTTGTGCATCCGTGCTATATACCATCACAGATGATTTCAGTTGCAGGACATAAAGAAAAAGATAGTGCAAGTAAAGGAGTTCTGGCAGTGTGATGGTAATAACTTACCAGGCCATATACTCCCAGCAATGCCACAGTTTTATACCTATATCACTCTCTCATCTTTCACTTTAAAGCTAAGAAAAAAATTTGTTGTCCATGTTAAAGCAGAAATTGGTAACATTTACCAGAAAGGGTGTAAAATAAAATTTAATGTTAAACAGAATAACATTAACCAGAACATCACCAAGTGAGGGATATCAGTACTGTACTGTAATGTAGATTTTTATACCAACCCCAAATTGTGTTTAGCTAGTATTTGGTCTAATGACCTCTTAGGTTGATGTTACATATACATTGTTTTTCTCTGTAAATAGACCTGTTCTGCATGTATAGCCACACTCATGTACATTTTGTATAGTATTTATTGAGTAATATGGGAGGATGTGTGTTTGTGAATAATGTTTTGTATGTCGACATTCTTTCTCCAAACTCAAATAAATGTTTTGTACTTTAGTATTCTTTCTTTAAGCCTATGGCAGTTCCCAAGGAATTGGGTCAAATTTGAGAATAACACTCAGAAAATCAAGAAGTTTTTGCAAAAACTTAAACTTATTGTTCGTTCCACTGGGATATGTGAGGGAACCATAAGCAAAGCCCTTTTTGTTCTCATCAAACTTAAGTGCAGCTGAAGTATGGGATTTATCTTCACACAACCATAAACTGGGGGGAGTGGTGCTTTAAATCTACTTTGCTTGTCAAATTTTTGTTGCATCCCTTCCTAAAGTTTTGAAATAATTGTAATTTAATAAGTTATGCCAAGTCAACACTCTACCCTCTCACTTTGGTGCACAGCCCCAACCGTTTATAATCAGATAGGAAGTGGCCACTGGTGATTACCTTGGACAACGGCAATGCAGGCTTCAAGGTGGAAGAAGACAGAGTCCTATCCTGATTAAAGGTCAGCCCTACTTAAATTGGAACCATAGTACTTACAGGCAGTAACTGTCATTTTGCCCTACTTCATGTAACCTTTCAGAGAGCAAGATAGCCTGAAGATTGGCTATGTGCACTGCCATTGAGAGCAGTATCATCTCCTCTGGTTTTTCCTAAATAGGTACAGCAACTACATGGATCAGTGATGTGCCCATGCCAAATGGTAGCTTATGCCATGTTAGAGACATCAAAATGATGGGGAACAAGATCTAGCTGATCATAGTACTGTATGGAGTTCAGTCAGTATGACAAATACTGGTTAGTGCATCACTGGGACCACCTTGGGTGACTCAAACTAAAAATAGTTGTTTTGTAGTCCTCAAGATAACACATGCAAGTGTTGTTTATTAATCTTTAATAAATGAATATAGGTGACAAAGGCAGATGCATGGAAGCATGTTGGAGCTTTTATAAATGAAACAAAAGGAGAGAGAGGATGGTAGTGTGATGTTTGTTTCACATACAGCTGAACAGGTGGCTTATGAAGCATGTCAAACCCCATGATTAATTAAACTGAGCTGATGGGACAGAATTTGGTAAACAAAAGAAAAGAAGGCTGGAAATCCTAGAGCACACCAAAACAGAAGACCTGCATATAGCACTACTAAACTCTGACAAACTGGAGGTAACAGAGACGGGTATGAGTATTTTTTTTTTTTTTTTTTAATGCTAGGAAGAAGGAACCAAAGGCCAGGAGCGCACAAACTGTTCCTTCCAAGCAAAAACAAAAACAATACAAGAGAGAGCCAAATTCAAGATCTGATCATTTCAAGATGCCTGGACACACTGCGTTTAACAGACTGGAAATCATAGGAAGTAGGAAATACAAACAGAGGGAGACAGTTCCAGAGTTGACCTGTTGCATAAATGAAGGACTGGGAATAACGGTTAATTCTTGCGTTAGAGAGCTGTACAGAGAAGGGATGAGAGTTTGTTGCTAGACGGGTGCTACGCGCCCGTCGTAGATGTGGGGGGATGCAAGCAGACAGTTCAGAGGAGCAGTGACCATTGAAGTAACGATAGAAGGGAGATAAAGATGCAAAAGTGCGGCAAACAGACAGAGGTTGAAGGAAGCCAGTAAGAGGAGGAGAGTTGATGAGACGAAAAGCCTTTGACTCCACCCTTTTGAGATGAGCTGTATGTGGGCAGCCTTCCCATACATGAGATTTGTACTCTACACGGGTGAATAAAACCCGTGTATAACCTTAACAACTGTGCAGGGGTAAAGAAGGTACGGGGTCGGCTTAGCAGATTTTACAAGAGATGTAATATGATGATCTTTCCAAGATAAGTCATGAGTGAATGAAACCCCAAGCATGTTCAAGGATGAAGCAGGATTAAGCTGGATATTATGAAACATCAGTGGGTACTCCTGCGGAAGATTTTCTGGGTTGATAGGTGGAAGAATTGTTTTTGATGCATTAAAAACAAGATTATTTTTGCTCCAGTCAGAGATATGAGCCAAGTCAGACATTAGGTTTGCCATAGCCTCATCCCTTGTTTGTTGAAGTAACTGCCGAGATGGACGTTGCGGGAACCGAATGGAAAGGTGAAGGGTGGAATCATCAGCGTATGAGTGGGTAGGGTTAGATGTACAGCTTAGAAGGTCATTGATGAATAAAAGGGAGAGAGTTGGTGATAGGACAGAACCCTGAGGAACACCACTGTTGATAGATCTAGGAGAAGATCAATGGCCGTCTACAACAGCAGCTATAGAATGA
Organism: Birgus latro; assembly: GCA_018397915.1. NCBI lineage: Eukaryota > Metazoa > Arthropoda > Malacostraca > Decapoda > Coenobitidae > Birgus > Birgus latro. The sequence goes on along the minus strand of JAGKTI010005498.1, from coordinate 37,627 downwards.
CCAGAAAGAAGCTAGAGATGAAGGCACAGATAGAAGGATAGAAACTGTAAGAGGGCAGTTTGGAAATTAAATATTTATGCCAGACTCGATCGAAAGCCTTTGAGATGTCAAGTGCAATGGCAAAGCTTTCGCCATAGTCCCGAAAGGAGGATGACCAGGATTCTGAAAGGTGAGAAGGTCACCAGTGGAGCGTCCCTGACTGAACCCATACTGATGGTCAGAAAGAAGGTTGTGATAGGAAAGATGCTTTAAAATTTTTCTGTTAAGAATTGACTCAAAAACTTTTGAGATACAGGATGTTAAAGCAATTGGACAATAGTTAAAGGGTTGGGAATGGTCACCCTTCTTTGGGACTGGCTGAATGAGAGCAAACTTCCAGCAAGAAGGAAAGGTACAAGTTGATAGACAAAGGCGAAAGAGTCTAGGCAGGGTGTAAGCACAGAAGCACAGTTATTGAGGTCAACAGGAGGGACTCCATCAGGCCCATATGCTTTGTTAGTATTGAGGCCAGTGATGGCCGAAAGTACATCAGCTGAAGAAATCTTAATGTCAGCCATGAGGAAGTCAGACGGGGTAAGTGATGGAGGAACAGCACCGGAATCGTCTAAGGTGGAATTGGAGGAGAATGTCTGAGCGAAGAGATTTACTTTATCAGTAGAAGAAATAGCTACAGAGCCATCAGAGTGGAAAAGAGGAAGAAAGGATGATGAGGTAAAGTTGTTAGAAATGTTTTTAGCAAGGTGCCAGAAGGAGTGGGAAGAATTTGAGTTGAGAGTATTTAGTACAGATGAAATTATTTTTAGCAGAGCGAAGGACAGACTTAGCACAGTTCAGGGGTAGGTTGGCTCTGGTACCTTTTATAGGCCCTCTTCTTGTTGCGGACAGCATTAGAACAAGCGTGATTAAACCAAGGCTTTCTCACATTAATCAAAGGATATGAGAAAGTAATGTATGCTTCCATGCCCGAGAGAATAACCTCTGTAATGCACAAAGCACACTCAGATGGCTCACGGCCATGGAAGCAATAATCATTCCGGGAAAATCAAAGAAGTACTGCCTGACGGCCTCCCAGTCCGCAGCTCCAAAGTGCCACTGACAACGTTTCTTTGGAGGGTCCACAGGCTGTACTGGAGTGAAAGGACAGGTTAAGGTGATAAGGTTTGATCGGAGGAGCCCAACGGAGAGCAAAGACTAACAGTATAAGCAGAAGGGTTAGTTGTCAGGAAGAGGTCAAGCATGTTGGAACTCTCTCCAAGGCAGTCAGGGGTACAGGTAGGGTGCTGTATAAGTTGCTCTAGGTCATTAAGGATAGAAAAGATGTAGGCTTGTTCACCAAGTGGATCAGTGAAAGGAGAGGAGAGCCAAAGGTGGTGGTGAACATTGAAATCTCCCAGGATGGATTAAAAAAGGGATTAAAGAATCCCCGAGCTAGACCTTACAACGAGATCATATAGCCCCGCTAGGTAACAGGAGGGCGCTACCCCTCCCGGCACGGCTCGAACTCGCGACCCCCCGGTCCCGAGCTTGATGCTCTACCTCTGAGCCACCGTGCCCCCCTCCCAGGATGGAGATTTCAGAGAAAGGAGAAATGGATAGAATGTGTTCCATCATAGAAGTAAGATAGTCAAAGAATTTTTTTATAGTAGAATTAGGAGATAAGTAAACAGCGCAGATATAATTAGTCAGAATGACAGGAGAGCTGAAGCCAGAGAGTAGAGAATTAAGAAGAATCAAGTTCAGGAACTTGAGAGCAAGATAGATCGTTGTGTAAATATACACAACAGCCACTTTTGGCCTTGAAATGAGTATAAAGTAGGATACAGAAAAGGGTTTTCTGTTACAAAGGCCCTCCAGATTTCCATTTTCTTTGTACTTTTGTATTTTTTTTTTTTTTTAATCTCATTGTTCAGTTCTCAGAGCCTTGTGATGGTGTTGTGTGTACATGGGAGAGACAGAAGTTATATTTAAGTCTGTCATGTTGTCTTCCTGTAACCCAGAAAACAATCTGCAACACTAGGTGGTAATCATATAACTAAGTTGTAAGATGTGGAACCAACTATGGTGCAGTTGTTAAGTAAATGGAGAGAGAAAAATGCAGCATCTATTCAGGAACTAAACCTCCACACACTTCCCCATGCCTCGCTGTGGGAGGGTGCTGTCTGCCATAAGGGAACATCAGATCACTACACGAGTATAGCCCTGCAGAGGTGATTGCTTGCCCATGGTTGATGGGTCTGCTCAGCCAGATTGACTTGGGTCACTCAGCACCACCACTGCCAACTTTCTCTTGTCAACGAGCTGCAGATTACGAAAAGTATATGACATACAAAGTAGAGTCTACTTTGCTCTGGATGGAGAGACGCAAATGCAGCGTCCATCCAGGAACTAAACCTCCACACACTTCCCCATGCCTCGCTGTGGTGAGGCACTGTCTGTCACAAGGTAACTTAGGTTCATAATGAAGGGGTAGCCCTGCAGTGGTGATTGCTTGCCTATGGTTGATGGGTCTGTTCAGTCAGACAGACTGGGTTACCACCACCAGCAACAACTTTTTCTCTTTAATAAGGTGCAGATTATGGAAAATATATGATGCAATATGATACTAAGTTGCAGATTATTGATATTAAAAAAGAGGGGGGGAATGTTCACAATGCAACACATGCCCTACCACTGGTCTAAGAGCAGAGCCATCCATTTGAATTTTGCCCTGTGACCCTAACTTTGAGTGACTTCTCAAATTAATCTATTTTTTCTTGTCTGACCCTTAGTCCTTCCACAGTCAGAGACAAACTGTTTAACTGACCTTGACCTTTTACCTGTTATTCTTAAATTTGCACTCTGTCTTTGGCTGACTGTATCCTTCCAGCAAGTCTGGTTCAAATGGAATAAAAAATGATTGAATTATAAGGTCAAACATTTGACCTTGCCTGTGACCTTGATCTTTGACTGATTTTTCTTAAATCCTTTCACATCCTTGTCTTCTGAACCTTACATCAGGTTTAGTCTAAACCAGAAAAATGTTAAAAGATGACTAGTATGCCATATGACTGACATTTGACCTGTGCTTTAAATCACTCATCAACCCCTTGGCTAACCCTCAGTCCTTCCCCCAAGCTTGGTCCAGATCAGATCAAAACTGATTTTTATTGTTCTCAGTGGTCAGTAAGTATACATGAATGTTTTGTAGGATTTTGGGAACAGCTGTTCAGTTTAGTACTGCAACCGACCTTAAACATGGCCGTCAGTGTAAACATTGAGGAACTGGAATTTCCAGGATTTGAGTGAAACAAATGTTATGGATTTGGTCAAAACGTTGATTATGAGAATTAGTGAACTAGAAAAGAAAGTGGAGGATCTAGTATCAAGAAACATGCCTGAAAATACCGAGAATACTATACAGAGTTTGATACAGGCCAATGAGACAGCGAACCAGGAGATCGAGAATTTGAAATGAGAAAATATCGAATTAAGGAGAAAACCAGAAGAGAGCAGTAACAAAACAGAGAAGGTAAGTAGTGTGTTAGAAGAGCAAAAGGCAAAGCGGGCACATGTGGAAGAAGAACAGAAAGAAGTGGTCAGCTTAAGGGAAATTATTCAGGAAGAAAGGAAAATGAACAAGAAATAAATGGAAGAAAATGTAGTGAAAATATTGAAGAAAAAAGAGAAAATAGTGAGAGAAACAGTAGAAAGGAACAGATGTGTTGTAATATTTGGAAACAGGGAGGAGGAAGAAAAAGTTAGGTCTGTGAGACTCGAGAGACGAATCAGGTGAGGAAAATATTGGGCAAGATCGATCCCGAAGGAAACAAGTGGGAAAAAGAAACTGAGTAAGTAAGGAGGATAGGGCCATATAAGAAAGGGGAAGCAAGACCAATTAGAGTTAAGATGTCATCAGAAGGTGTAGTAAACGATATACTTAAGGTGACCTGGAAACTAAGTAAAGAGGCAGGGATGGAAAATATTATAGTAAGAAAAGATTTGAATGAAGAAGAAAGAGAAGTTTTAAAATCTTTGAGGGACCAAGAAAAGGAAAAAAGTGACAGGAGGACAGAGGAAGAACGTAAAACTTTTTTTTGGAGAGAGATGGATATGAAAGCAAGGAAGTGGTATGTGAAGAACTAGATGTGAAGGAAACAAAGAGGATGGATATGAATATAAAAAAGAGAAGAACGAGTAAAGTTAAAAACAATGCAGCAAATCTGAGTATAATGTACAGTAATGTAGATGGATTAATATCTAAGAAAGGGGAAATTGGAGATTATTTAAATGAAAATAAACCTGAAATTGTTTTGCTTAGTAGAGACTAAATTGCCCCGAGATGTCAGTACAAAATTATTTGGATGGAACAATTATAAGATTTGGAGGAAGAACAGAGAAGGTAAATTTGGGGGAGGTATAGTGATATAAACCCGTAATGACCTAAGAGCAAAGAATATAGAAATTGGAAATACCATGGCTGAACTTCTGGGAGTTGTAATAGAGGACAGTTATGGAGAAAAAATAGATGTAATAGTTTTTTATATGCCCCCCAAATCTAGGGCATGGATGAAGGAAAGTTATGAACAGTTAATAAGAAAATCCATTATTAGGCTAAAAATGTTAATTGAATGAAGAAATAGAATATTATTAATGGGAGATTTTAACTTTTTTTTTTTTTTTTTAATGCATGGAAGAAGGAACCAAAGGCCACGGGCCTGCATACTGTTCCTTCCAAGAAAAAGCAAAAACAGTACAAGAGCCAAATTCAAGATCCGCTCAATTCGAGATGCCTGGACACACTGCGTTTGAAAGACTGGAGATCATAGGAAGTAGGAAATACAGACAGAGGAAGACAGTTCCAGAGTTGACCAGTTGCATAAATAAAAGACTGGGAGTAACGGTTAACTCTTGCATTAGAGAGTTGGACAGAAAAGGGATGAGAGTTTGTTGCTAGACGGGTACTACGTGCCCGTCGTAGAGGTGGGGGGATGCGAGCAGACAGTTCAGAGGAACAGTGACCATTGAAGTAGCGATAGAAGAGAGATAAAGATGCAACAGTGCGGCAAAGAGACAATGGTTGAAGGGAATCAGTAAGAGGAGGAGAGTTAATGAGACGAAAAGCCTTTGACTCCACCCTATTGAGAAGAGCTGCATGTGGAGAGCCTCCCCACACGAGAGTTGTACTCCATACACGGGCGAATAAAACCTGTGTACAAGGTCAACAACTGTGCAGGGGTAAAGAAAGTACGGAATCGGCTTAGCACACCTAATCTCTTGGAAGCAGATTTCACAAGAGATGTAATATGTTCTTTCCAAGACAAATCCTGAGAGAATGAAACCCCAAGCATGTTCAAGGATGATGCAGGACATAACTGTTCATTATTAAACATTAGTGGGTAATCCTGAGGAAGATTTTGTCGGGTTGATAAGTGTAA